>VONZ01001708.1:0-106886 GCA_012976165.1 Labeo catla
TCCGTTCCCTCCATCAGGGAACGAGGGTTACCATACGTAACCGAGACGTTCCCTATCTGTCGTACACTCCGAGTTGTGGCGAGTAGTGTACGACACTAGGGGTCCCCGTAGAAAACCGCCACCTTACTGGCCGCGTCACGAGTGATAAGCGCAGAAGTAACAGGCAACGTGTTAACGAAGTGCAGCTCACCTCCTCCGGGACCATCCAACGTCCAAGACTGACCTGTACCAGGGTTCTGCAGCCGGGCCTTCCTCAGTAGAGCGGCCGAGTGTCTTGCGAGCGTTGGGAAAGCGCCTCCTCCCCGAAGGAAAAACGGCGCTACGGAGTTCACAACCTGCCCAACAGGGGGGGTACAAGTGACAACATTAAACATAGGGGCTGAGGTGGGACTCACACTGGGGGAGACCACCAGACTCAGACCCTAGAGACAAACCAGTCCTCAGGGGAAACACCGCACTACAGGAGTTATAGGTGGGGATACACACATGGTGCCACATAAGGAGCCACTACATATGGGGCACAATTCAATCAGAACAAAGGTGACCATACCTTGTGACCGAATTCGTAGCGAGTCCCTCCGCAAAACTCTGCCACGTCCAGAGGTGCCAATGATGGAGATGGTGTCCAGGGTTCAAGCTAGGAAACCTACTGAAACTCAGAAGCGTAATCACCGTTAGGGGAAGCGCTTTAAAGCAAGCTCTACACCAACCAGAGAACTGAGTCAAGAGCTGGTAATCAAGACTCTAGCTGACACTGGCTCCATGCGTAAATTGTAAAATCTGGCAAATGTGTTAGGTGTAGCCCAACCTGCAGCTCTACAGATGTCTGTTAATGAGGCCCCATTTGCCAGGGCTGCCGAGGCAGCGACGCCCCTAGTCGAGTGGGCTCTTACCTCCAGAGGGCAGGGTAGGCCTCTGGCCTGGTAGGCCTCTGGCCTGGTAGGCCACCCGAATTGCGTCCACCAGCCAGTGGGAGATCCTCTGTTTGGAGACAGCCTTCCCCTTCTGCTGTCCCCCATAACAGACGAAGAGCTGTTCAGAACGTCTGAAGGGCTGAGTTCGTTCCAAGTAGATGCGCAGGGCACGGACTGGGCATAACAAGGTCAGGTTGGGGTCATCTTCCTGGGAAGAGATAGCTTGCAAAGTCACCACCTGGTCTCTGAAGGGAGTGGTGGGGACTTTGGGCACGTATCCAGGCAGGGGTCTCAGGACGACGTGAGAATCCGCTGGTCCGAATTCCAGGCACGAACTGTTGATGGAGAGGGCTTGGAGGTCTCCCACTCTCTTTACCGAGGCGAGCGCAGTCAGGAGAGCAGTCTTTAGGGAGAGAGCATCGAGTTTGACTGACTGAAGAGGCTCGAAGGGACCCTGCTGTAGGCCCCGGAGAACCACAGCAAGGTCCCAAGAGGGGATAAGATGTGGCCGAGAAGGGTTCAGTCTCCGGGCTCCTCTCAGAAACCTGATTACCAAATCGTGTTTTCCCACCGACCTGCCACCCACCAGGTCATGATTAGCCGATATAGCGGACACATGAACCTTAAGTGTCGAGGCAGATAGGTGCCTGTCCAGGCCCTCCTGGAGGAAGGATAACACTGATTCGATGCCGCAACTCCGTGGGTCCCTTAGCTGAGCAGAACACCAGTTCACAAACACGCGCCATTTAGAGTCATACAGCCGCCTGGTAGAGGGAGCTCTTGCCTGAATGAGTGTGTTCACCACTGATGGTGGGAGATCTCTGAAGTCCTCCTGGTCGCGTCCAGGGGCCACAGGTGGAGGTGCCAGAGATCGGGGCGCGGGTGCCAAATTGTGCCCTTCCCCTGGGAAAGGAGGTCCTTCCTCAGGGGAATGCGCCAGGGAGGAGCTGACGCCAGGAGAACCAGGTCCGAGAACCAGGTTCTGTTTGGCCAGAAGGGGGCTACCAAGAGGACCTGCTCCTTGTCCTCCCTGACTTTGCACAAAGTTTGTGCGATCAGACTCACCGGGGGAAACGCATACTTGAGCCGGTCCTGCGGCCAACTGTGTGCCAGTGCATCTATACCGAGGGGAGCCTCGGTCAGCCCGTACCACAACTGGCAGTGGGTGGATTCCGGTGAGGCGAAGAGATCCACTTGCGCCTGGCCGAATCGATCCCAAATCAGTTGAACCGACTGAGGGTGGAGCCTCCACTCGCCTCCGAGCGAAACCTGTCGTGACAGAGAAGCGGCCACTCGATTGGCATCGCCCGGAATGTGAGTGGCCCGTAAGGACCTGAGTCTGTGTTGGCTCCAGAGCAGGAGGTGGCGGGCTAGTTGTGACATGCGAAAGGAACGTACACCGCCCTGGTGGTTGATGTAGGCTACTGTCGCCATGTTGTCCGACCTGACCAACACGTGCTTGTTCTGAATCATAGGCCAGAACCTCCTCAGAGCTAGAAGCACTGCCAACAACTCCAGACAATTGATGTGCCAATGCAGCCGGGGCCTGCCCAGACCCCGGAAGCTGCCTGCCCGTTGCAGGTGGCACCCCAGCCTGTCCTGGAAGCGTCCGTGGTGACAACGACGCGTCTGGACACCTGTTCCAAGGGCACTCCTGACCGAAGGAACACGATGTCCGTCCAAGGGCTGAGTGTCTGGCGGCACGATGGTGTGATGTTCACACGGAACGTGCCGTGGTGCCACGCCCTCCTGGGGACTCGGGTACGGAGCCAATGCTGCAGCGGTCTCATGTGCATCAAACCCAACGGCGTGACCGCGGCTGAGGATGCCATGTGCCCTAGGAGCCTCTGAACCTGTTTTAGGGGGACCGCTGAGCCGCACCTGAGCGTTGCCACGCATCTCAGAACTGACTGTGCACGCTCCGGGGAGAGACGTGCAGACATGCCGACCGAGTCCAGTTCTACACCGAGAAAAGAGATCCTCTGCGCCGGGGAGAGTTTGCTCTTTTCCCAGTTGACCCGAAGCCCCAAGCGAGCCAAATGGTTGAGAACCATGTCCCTGTGTACGCAAACCGTATCCAACGAGTGAGCCAGGATCAGCCAGTCGTCGAGATAGTTGAGAATGCGAATGCCCATTTCCCTGAGGGGGGAAAGGGCAGCCTCTGCTACCTTCGTAAAGACGCGGGGCGACAGGGAGAGGCCGAAGGGGAGAACCTTGTACTGATATGCCCGTCCTTCGAAGGCAAACCGTAGAAACGGCCTGTGTCTTGGAAGGATCGAGACATGAAAGTACGCGTCTTTCAGGTCTATCGCCACAAACCAATCCTGGAACCTGACGTACGTAAGAATGTGCTTGAGGGTCAGCATTTTGAACGGGAGCTTGAGTAGGGCCCGATTCAAAACCCTCAAATCCAGGATAGGTCTGAGCCCACCACCCCTCTTGGGTACAATGAAGTAGGGGCTGTAAAACCCTTTCTTCATTTCGGCTGAGGGGACAGTTTCTATCGCACCCTTCGCCAGAAGGACTGCGATCTCCGCCCGAAGAACCGCGGTGTTGGAGCCCTGGACCGAGGTAGTGAGAACACCGCAGAACTTGGGCGGACGACGTGCAAACTGGATAGCATAGCCGAGCCGAATGGTCTTGAGCAGCCAGCGGGAAGGATTGGGGAGATTCAGCCAATCCAGAAAGTTCTCCGCTAGGGGCCGCAGAGGAGTTACATTCGACGTACCAAGGGTGGGGGAACCTTCGCTGGGAAAACAGCGTGTGGTCGGAGGTAAGAAGCCCCGAAGGCCACTGGCTGCTTTGCCCAGGGAGACCGAGCCGTGCAAGCTTAGCAGAGGATCCACCCGACAGGGGAGATCGTCTGACCAAGCCCGTTGTTCTAGAGCATGAGGGAGCACAGAAGGTGTGTGACCGCATGCCCTGAACGGAGGAGACAGCATCCGACCATCGAGCGGAGGGTCGGGGGTGCTGTGTAATATGCCCAGAGAAGGAGAAAATTGCTCTTTGTTGACCAAGTGGTGGCCGTCTGCCGGGTGGCAGACAGCCGGGTGGAAGCCGAATCCAGCGCTCGTCCCCTCGTCGAGTGTGGATCCGGACAGGCCAACCGATCCCTCCTCCCTGGGCTGCCCGTCTCAGGAACGCTTCGAAACCTGCCGGGGGTTCTTAGTGGCCTGAGGACGAGCTGGCGGTGCCACCTTCCTACGAGTGCTGGACCGTTGGGCGGGTCTGGCTGCAGACCCGGCAGGCTGCGGGGTCTGAGCCACCCTCGTAGGGGGCCTTCCACGGCGGGGAGCAGGCGGAGGCTGCTGCGTCGGCTGAGCTGGGCCGGAACTCGCTGCACGCCGAGGCAGGATGTGCTTGATGGCCTCCGTCTGCTGTTCCACGGTGGAGAACTGCTGGGCAAACTCCTCCACGGTTTCGCCGAAGAGGCCAGCCTGGGAAATGGGAGCGTCGAGAAAGCGAACCTTCTCGGCGTCTCGCATCTCGGCCAGGTTTAACCACAGGTGGCTCTCCTGGACCACCATAGTGGACATCGCCCGCCCCAGAGCTTGCGCAGTAACCTTCGTAGCCCGTAAGGCATAGTCGGTCGCTGAGCGCAGCTCGTGTAACAGCTCTGGGTCGGGAGCACCCTCGTGCAGGTCTTTAAGAACCTTAGCCTGATAGACCTGCAAAATCGCCATAGCGTGGAGGGCGGACGCAGCTTGCCCAGAGGCCGCGTAAGCCTTCGCTACAAGCGCAGACGAAAACTTACAGGCCCTGGACGGGAGTCTCGGGCGGCCCCTCCAGGAGGCGGCGTTTTGCGGGCACAAGTGCATCGCAACCGCTCTCTCCACCTGGGGAACCTCCGAATACCCCCTCGCTGGACCGCCATCGAGGGTGGTGAGGGACGGGGAGTTAGCGTACCGTGAACGAGCCGACAGAGGGGCTTTCCACGATTTCGTCAACTCCTCGTGCACTTCCGGGAAAAACGGGACCGGGGAGGAGCGTGGCTTCGAGTCACGCCCCCTGCCCAGGAACCAGTCATCCAGCCTTGAAGGCTCAGGGCTGGGCGGGGGAACCCACGCAACCCCGATCTCCTTGGCTGCCCGTTGTAGTGCGGCGGCCATTTCGGCGTCTGCCACAGACTGAGATTCAACCGCCGGAGCGGCGAACTCGGTTGTGACGTCAGCCTCTGACGGCTCTCCCTCCGATGCTACGGACGCTGCCTTTTCCTCAGCAGGAGCCCCGAACAAAAGATCCAGCCCATACTGAGACGAGCTTTCAAAATCGTCCGGAGACTCAATCGGTAGACACACAGGGTGAGCGGTTTGCGAGGACGCAACTGGCAAAACTTCGCTCAACACCTGCCGCTCTTCCTCGACGCACATCGCAACGGCCTCGTACCCGGAAGTAGAAGGACCGGAGCGGGAAGCAGATGAGGAGCGCCGCGGCTTCTTCGAAAAGAACGCGGCTCTCGAGCGGAGTGTGCCCAAGGGCATGTCTTCGCAGTGCTGACAACCTCCCTCAGCGAACGCTGCGTCAGCATGCTCACGCCCCAAGCATTGAACACAGCGTTCGTGCCGATCGTTCGGGGAAAGGTAGAATCCGCACCCAGTAGGACACAGACGGAAAGGCATCGTGAAACACACAATCCGTCTGTGGAGCTCTTTTAGAGAAAATTTGCTCTCTGCAGAAGAGAATCTTCTCTTGAAGATCGCCGTCGACGCACCCAGGGGACTCTCACAACACGAGCAGTGTCAGAGAGGGAGAGACCGCTGTCTGTGCCGTAGATCCAACGACGAGAGAGGTGAATGTTGCCGCTTCTCACGCAGAGACGCTGCATTCGGCTCCGAAA
Source organism: Labeo catla (assembly GCA_012976165.1). Classification (NCBI taxonomy): domain Eukaryota; kingdom Metazoa; phylum Chordata; class Actinopteri; order Cypriniformes; family Cyprinidae; genus Labeo; species Labeo catla. The sequence continues at coordinate 5,752 of VONZ01001708.1, forward strand.
AACAGAACGAGTGAGCAGATGCACACGCTGCCCTATTTATACCCGGACGTCCGGGGCGTGGTCAGCTATGCAAATCTGCACACCCAATTTTCATTGGCCTTTCTCAAAACTGTCAGAGGTGTTTGGGCTCTCAAGAGCGACCCCTAGTGTCGTACACTACTCGACACAACTCGGAGTGTACGACAGATAGGGAACTGTGTTACCTTAAGAGAGATAATTCTGTACAACCTGGTTGTTTGATCCTGGTTTTATCCAATGAATAGATTAACTGGGTAAAACCAGGTTCAAACAACCAGGTTGTTTGATTTTACTGACATACAGTTTTAAAGTTATAAAGATGATTTTGGATTTCTCTTTTTCTCACTCTATAAATCAAAAAATACTGTCAGTGGTCAGAAAAATTTTCACCACGGTTTTGGGAATAAACTGTTGTAAAAATCCAGGTGAATCATATATGAACAAACCCTTCAGTAAAAACCCCCAGAATATAGATAGGAATAAAACTGTAAGTTTTGGTGTATGTAAGTTCTGCTATAGTGGAAATAAAAACTCAAAACCCTTAAATGTTTGCGTTTTCGGCATGTCTTTAGGATTAAAATCTTGTATAAATCTGTGTGAATGATATATGAACAAACCCCTCAGTAGAAGTCTTCAGACTATAGGTAGGAATAAAACTGTAAAGTTTGGCTTATGTAAGTACTGCTGAAGTGGAGAAAAAACTCTTTAAAGATAAGTATTGTAATTGAAATCTACAGACGCAAATAAGATAAAACATGCAAAATGTATTTTTATTTGTTTGTTTTTGTTCTTTTTTTCCAATAATCTGAAACAACATGTTAAGAAAAGCCAAATAGCCTAAGATCTTAAATTCGACCAGCAGCGTGAAAAAAAAAAAAACTTTGTGCTGTAGTACCTCACCTTAAGAGGCTTCATTCCTTTATCAATTCATCTATACACTGGATAAACCAGGTTAATTTTTTTTTTTTGCTGACATACAGTATGAGAGATAGAGGTTTTTATAGAGGAGATTTAGTATTTCTCTTTTTATCACTCTATAAATCAGAAAATACTGTCAGTGGTCAGAAAAACTAAATTTTCACCACGTTTTTTGGGAATAAACTGTTGTATAAACTTTTAGGAGAAATTGTTGTGTAAAACCAAGTGAATGAAATATGAACAAATCCCTCAGTATAAACCTTCAGAATATAGAGAGAAATAAAACTGTAAGTTTTGGTGTATGTAAGTTCTGCTGAAGTGGGAAAAAAAAACCTCACAACCCTTAAACATTTGCATTTTTGGCTCGTTTTGGGGTATAAATTACTGTATAAATCAGAGTGACTTATATATGAACAAACCCATCAGTAAAAACCTTCAGAAAATAGATAGGAATAAAACTGTAAGTTTTGGTGTATGTAAGTTCTGATGAAGTGGGAAAAAAACCTCACAACCCTTAAATATTTGCATTTTCGGCATGTTTTTAAAAGTAAATTGTTGTATAAAACCAGGTGAATGATATATGAACAAACCCCTCAGTAAAAACCTTCAAAATATAGAGAGGAATAAAACTGTAAGTTTTAGTGTATGTAAGTTCTGCTGAAGTGGAAAAAACAAACCTCACAACCCTTAAACATTTGCATTTTCGGGATGATTTTTAGGAGAAATTGTTGTATAAAACCAGGTGAATGATATATGAACAAACCCCTCAGTGAAAACCTTCAGAATATAAAGAGGAATAAAACTGTAAGTTTTAGTGTAAGTTTTGCTATAGTGGAAATAAAAACTCATAACCCTTAAAAACATGCATTTTTGGCTTGTTTTGGGGTATAAATCACTATATAAATCAGAGTGAATTATATATGAACATACCCATCAGTAAAAACCTTCAGAATATAGAGAGGAATAAAACTGTAAGTTTTGGTGTATGTAAGTTCTGATGAAGTGGGAAAAAAACCTCACAACCCTTAAATATTTGCATTTTTGGCATGTTTTTAGGAGTAAATTGTTGTATAAACCCATGTGAATGATATATGAACAAACCCCTCAGTAAAAACCTTCAGAATATAGAGAGGAATAAAACTGCTAAGTTTGGTGTGTTTAAGTGCTGCTGAAGTAGAGATTAAAACTTTTATTGGAATTGAAATCTATAGGCACAAATAGATAAAGTGCAATAAAACGAACATCCAAATGTGTTTTTTTTTCCACTAGCCTGAAAAACTGACCTGTGCATGAAAACATAGTGGTTTTGTCTGTAGTGTCTCCACTTTACTGCTGTTGTAAACTGTTTTAGTTGATGGTTTCTCTCAGACTGACTCTCTGTCTGTGTGTGTTTGGTTTCAGCTGGTGTTTGAGGTGGTGGCGTCCGGTGAACGGGGTCTGTTGGCCATCAGAGGAATCTCCCGTCAGGGCCATCAGTGCAGTAAGTGTCATGAGACGTGAACACATGTGCCACACGGCTTCACTATCTGCTGCTGCCACACAGAACTCACCGCAGACACGCTTCCTTTGAAAACAGATTAAAGAACAGTCACCAAGACTGCAGTCCCACAATCCTCTCTGCTCTCGTGTGTTCCTGTGTGAGCGCATGTGATTACAAACACTCATCACACGCCAAAATACATTCTAGCCAGTTACACAAAGCTAAAAGAACATTTGTGTTTGTTGATTTGTTGAGCGTGAGTCATTTTGACGTTCGGTAGTTCTTCCTTTTCAGTTGATGACACTGTGCAGGTTATTTAATGTTAACCAATAACCAATTAGCTGTTTAGTCACTATTTTAAGCTGCTGTTGTAGGTGATTCAGCCTGTCTAATGTTTGAAGAGACGGTTCATCCAGAAGTGGTCATTCTGTTATTATTTACTCTCCTTCATGCCGTTCCAAACCTCTGTGACTTTCTTCTGTTGATGTTTTCCATGCAATTACAAGGAACCGAAGAAACCAAAGACACTAAAACCCACTGAAATATCACAACAGTCACCCATATGAATTGTGCTCTAAATTTCATAGCTTTTGAAGCCAAATGATGCTTTGTGTTTGAAGAAAAATGTAATTTTAGTGTTTTTTATTATATATTAATACATTATTCATTTTAATAGATTATTTCTTAATATTTTGTATTACCTTTTAATTTGATTTTTTATGTTTTTTAATTTTTTATATTTTTGTTGTCATTTTTATTAATAGTTATTATATAATAAACAATTTTAAAATTAAAAATGCTTTACATTGTAATATGAATTTCACATTCATATTATTGATTTTTTGTTTTATGCCAAAAAAAATGAACTTAAAACTTAATTTTTTATTAGTAATATGCATTGCTAAGAACTTCATTTGGACAACTTTAAAGGTGATTTTCACAATATTTTAATTTTTTTGCTGTCTCAGATTCCAGATTTTCAAATTTCAGTTTTTTAAATATATTTTTATTTCATTTTGAGTAATTTTAGCACTTCAACTGAAACTTTATTTCACTGTATTTCAATAAGTGTACAGGGAAACATTTTAAGCTTCGGTTTAAATTTTCAAGTTGACTTTTAAAATCTAATATTTGTGTTTTATTTCAGTTAATGAAAATCAAGTGTTAATAGCTGTAGTTAATGTGTTTTTCCACTGGTTTTTTAAATGCAGCTCCACTGGTGCTTTTATAAAGATCAGTTTTCATAAACAGCAGTTGATCATGACAGATGTAAAGTCATACGGCATCACGATCTTGTAATTAATAATCGTCTCTGAATGTCTCGTGTAACATGATTCATCAGCTGATAAATGAAAGCGTTTTGGTTTTGAATGATGTTTCTCTGAGCGTCTGATGTTTGACCTTCACTCTTTCACCTGCTCATCCATCTCTCCTCGTCTGTTATTCATCACTCATACAGTTGTTCCCTCCGTTTACATTCCCTTGTTCGTTCTTAAACTCCTGCTTTAATGCTTCACAGTATTTTAGTATTTATAATATTTATAATATATCATTATAATATATATATATTTTTAGTTTTCCTTTTCATTTTTTTTATTTTAGGTTTAATTGAATTTCATGTTTAATTTCATTTTAGTTTTTTTTTAAACATGAAAATATAAAAAAGCAAAAAAAAATGTTTTTATTTATTTATGTCATTTTTTTAAAAGTGTTAGTTCAGTTTTACTTATTTCCAATTTTAGCGCTTTAACTAAACTTTAACTTTTAAGTTTTTTTAAAACATGAAAGCACAAAAAGCATTGTATTTTTTTATTTATTCATGTCATTTTTTTTTAAGTTTTAGTTCAATTTTATTATTTAGTTCAAATTTTAGCGCTTTAACTAAACATTTTATTTTATTCATATGTAACTTTTTAAAAAGGTTTTAGATCAGTTTTATTTTTTATTTCCAATTTTAGTGCTAAACTTTAACTAAACTTTAACTTTTAGTTTTTTTTTTAAACATGAAAATATAAAATAAAAAAAGCATAAAAAGTATTTTATTTTTTATTCATGTCATTTTTTTTTTTTAAGTTTTAGTTTAATTTTATTATTTATTATATATTTATTTTATTTTAGCACTTTAACTAAACTTAAACTTTTAAGTTTTTTATTATATGAAATGACAAAAAAAATGTTTTTTAATTTATTCATGTCTTTTAGGGTTTTTTTTTAAAACAAAATATATATAAAATATAAATATATTTTATTTATTCATATGTCTTTTTTTAAGTTTTTTTTTTAAGTTCAGTTTTATTATTTATTTCTAATTTTAGCTTTACTAAACTTAACTTTAACTATACTTTAACTTTTAGGGTTTTTTTTTTTAAACATGAAAATATAAAATATATATATATATTTTTTAATTTATTGATAGTCATTTTTTTTTTAAGTTTTAGTTTAGTGTTATTATTTATTTCTAATTTTAGCGCTTTTACTAAACTTGAACTTTTGGGGTTTTTTAAACCATAAAAAAAATGTAAAAAAAAAAAAAAAACATTTTATTTTATTCATATGTAACTTTTTAAAAAGGTTTTAGTTCAGTTTTATTTTTTATTTCCAATTTTAGTGCTTTAACTAAACCTTAACTTTGTTTTTTTGAAACATCAGTGTATATATATATATTTTTATTTTTTATTTTTTGATATGCAATTTTTTAAGTTTTAGTTCAGTTTTATTATTTATTTCCAATTTTAGTGCTTTAACTAAAGTTTAACTTTTAGTTTTTTTTAAGCATGAAAAAAAACACATTTTATTTTTGTATTTATTCATGTCATTTTTTAAGTTTAGTGTTATTATTTATTTATTTTAGCTCTTTAACTTAATCTTATTTTAGTTGCTTAGGCAACTTATTTCATCCAATATTTTTATTTTATTTCATCTCACTCATGGCTAGTTCTCTGTCTGATTTTTCTGGGTTCTGAGAGGCGGTTTCTCATTCAGGCTGATGTGTTTGGTGTCTCTCTGACCTTTCCTCGTGCGTTTCTCTAAGTGCTGCGTCTGGAAAACACTTCTCGCTGCCCTTGAACCGCAGCGGCCGATCCTGTAATATCCTGATGGAAATGTGCTGAGCGAACGCGTGCCGATCCATTTTATGATTGATTCGCTGCAGTTTCACAGGTGAAAGACGTCCGGAGGAGCCGCGCAGACGATTCGTTTGATTCACACGAGTCGTTTGAGTTGATTCGCTGTCGTGTTCTCTGTTACGGCTCGCTGATGTTTCTCTCTTTCCGTGTTTCTGTCAGTGAACACGCCTCACTTCCTGCACATAAAGAGTGTGGAGGTCAACGCCAGACAGACGGCCACGTTCCAGTGCACGATTAACGGCCAGCCCAAAGATCACGTCAACTACAAGCTCTGGCTGCAGGTATATTCACTAGAACACTGTCAGCAGATTTAGTTTTAGTATTTTAGATTATTAGTTTATTTAATAAATATGGTGTTTTATTCTCAGGGCATCGGCGGACGTGAAGCTACTTTGAAGGACACCAAACCTGTGAACTCCAGACGCTACACGGCCACTTTTGACATCGTCAACACCACGAAAGGAGACTTGGGCCGCTATCGCTGCATCGTCCGCTCTGAGAAAGGAGTCGGCGTGTCCAGTTACGGGGCTCTGGTGGTCAAACGTGAGTTTCATTACCACTCAATAATTCATAGAAAATGATGGAGAACGGTCATAACTCTCTGGATGTGGTGTAATATCCAGATTACATTCAGAGTAATGTCTTGATGCGCCATATATCTGGTGCGCTGGTTACCACAGACCAAAACATTAATTAGTTCCTTTGTGTGTGTAAATTAATAAATAGAAAAATAAATATATTTTTCTATTTCAGTGTTAGCTAAGCCCATCAGAACAACTTAAACTTACAACTTAAACATTTGTAATGTTTTTTTCCAGTTGTTAATTTTCACTTTAAAAGGAAAATGGGGAAAAAAGAAGAAAGTTGCAAAAGTTCAGAATGAGTAATTTTGTAGTTTAGTTTGCACTTTTTGAATTGTAGAGTAAAATGGGTAAATTAAGAAAATTAGCCAGCTTGAAATTTTTTACTGGCCATGGATCTGTATTTTTCAGTATTAAAAAAACCCCCAAAAAACATATATATATATATATATATATATATATGTGTATATGTATGTATGTATATGTATTTTTATTTATTTATTTATTTTTTTTTTAGATTTTAGTGTTAGCCAAGCCATTATGTAGTTATGCATCAGAAAGTTCCCAAACTTAAAAATCTGTAATATTTTTTCCAGTTGTTTGGAAAAGGACGGTTTGAAAGGAAAATGAAAAAAAGAAAGTTTCATAAGTTCAGAATGAGTATTTTTATAAAAAAAAAAAAAATAAATAATAATAATAATAATAAAAATATAAATACAAATTAAAATAATAATTAAAATATTGCATACAGAATTCTTTTCTATTCTATTCTATTCTTATATATTTAATTTTATTTTATATTGAATTTTTAAAAAAATATATATTGTTTTCAATTTTTATGTTAGCCTAGTCATTTTTAAAGTTCCAAAAGTTCCAAATCTGTAATTTTTTTTCCAGTTGTTCATTTTTTTAGCTTTGAAAGGAAAATGAAAAAGAAAGTTTCATAAGTTCAGAATGATTATTTCTATATATATAAATATATATATATATATATATATAAATACAAATTAAAACAATAATAAAATATTAAGTTCTATATATATATATATATATATTCTATTTCATTCATATATATTTAATTATTAATTTAATTTAAATTTTTTAAAATATATATTCTTTTCAATTTTTATGTTAGCCAAGTCATTATTTAGTCATCAGAAAGTTCCAAAAGTTCCAAATCTTTAATATTTTTTCCAGTTGTTAATTTTCACTTGGGTAAATTAAGAAAATGAACCAGCCTGAAATATTTCTTACTGGCCATGGAACTATATTTTCCAGTAAAAACATAATACAATAATAAAATGTAAAAAAAAAAATAAAATAAAAAAATAATAATAATAATAATTTTATATATTTTATATGTATATTTCTTAATAGATGATCTGTTTCTTGAAGTGAAACCACATATATATACTAGTTTTTACTTCCATTTCTTCCAATTGTTACAACTGTTTGTGGAAAAAAGTTCAGAATGAATTAATATGCTGATTATTTTCAGTAAAAGCTCTTTGTGGACTGTAAAAGGATGTTTTGAATTAAGAAAATCAAGCAGCTTGAAATATGTTTCCTACTGTAAATGCGAAAGAGGATTGAATGATTTTATTAGGCGGCTTTAATATGAACACTCGCTTGTGTCGGCACTTCACTAGTTTTGGATCAGAGCCGGCGTGTGTGTGTGTGTGTGTGTGTGAGAGAGATATATCAGTAGTGTCATTATAACGAGTGTTGGGCTGTAAATCTTGCTCAGATTTCCTCTCTTGCCTCTATTTTCATGTCAGCCTCCATCATGTTTTACGTGTGGATACTAGCGGCGTTTCCTCTCGTTTATCACGCCTCTCTCTGCTTATTAGCCCAAATTGGCTCAGCAAATCGTATTATTTTACATTTTTCCCCTTTAGATTAACGGGCGGCGTGAAACATGTTTGGTTGCAGAGACTCTCGTTCGTTCGTGTGTGTGTGTGTGTGATGAGAGCGGCCAAGGGCAGCGACGGGCGTCACAACGCTCTGCTTCCTCCAGGAGAAAGACGCCCGCAGGTTAACAAGACTGACCCGCGTCCTGTGACAGCACAATGAGAGTCATAAATCATTTACAGCACACTTCCTTTCTCTGTTCACACACACACATGATGGCTGTCTGCTGCAGGTGCCAGAATCAACTTCTGCCAATGAATTTACCAGCAGAAATACACCAGAAATGTGTGTTTTTTTTCTCAGTAGTATATTAAAAATATTTGAAGAGTTTATTTGCAAAAGCAGATAACTCTGTTTTTAAAAATCATTTTTTTATGCACTCCAATGAATCTCAGTCAAACTGCAGTTGGGTTATTTTGATTAAGTAAACATAACAAAAAAAAAAAACACAGCTAATTAACACAATTAAACACATGATTTTTGAAAATGTAAAAAATGTTTATTGCCAATAAACATCATTTGTTACTTCCTTTTTTAAATATTTATAATATATATAGATATATAAATGTATTTATTAATATATATTTTAATTAGGCTTGCAAAGGGGTGGAAAATTCCTGAATTTCCAGAAACTTTCCAAAAATTTCAGAAAGATTCCAAAACAATCCTGGAAAGTTTTCAAAATTTCTGGAGTGTTTCCGAAATCACCTTTTTGCAAAGTTTAATACGTTAGTACATATTATAAATATATTTTATATTTATAATAATGCTTTTTCAAATATGTTATTATAAATGTATATTTTTGTTTAGATTTATTAAATTTAATATTTTTCAAATAGATTTTTAAATGTATATGGAAATAAAATTCTATTATAATGTAAGTTATAATTTTAAGTAAATTATTGTGAGATATTATTAACCTAATATTTCAGGTCAGTTTCATTATATTTTATATATTTCATTTTTATCATTTTTATATTTATAATATGTACAAAAATCTTTATACATTTATAATTTAATTAGATTTTTTATCATTGTATTTTATAGTCTTATTTTAGGTTTAATGTTATTTTTTATCATTTTATTTCATATTTTGTTATTATTTTTTATAATATTTTTTTAGAATTTTGGTTTTATTTTTTATCATTATATTTCATAATTTTTATTTTATATATTTATTTTTTATAATGTAATTTTATTTTATTATTGTTTTTATAATTTTTATTTAATTTAGTTTTTTTATAAGTTTATTTAAAAAAATATTTTAGGTTTTATTTTTTTATCATTTTATTTCATATCATCAAATGAAATTTTATTTCATTTCCTTTTTATCATTTTTACATTCATAATATTTATAAACAAATTCAGTATATTTAAATGTAAAGATATTTGTACATTTAAAATACATTTTAGGTCCGTTCTTATTTTCATAAATATATTTTTAGAATATTTATAAATGGATAAATACGTTTGGTATTTAATGTGTATTTTTAAAATATGACAATAGAATTATTTAGCTGTGTTTTGAACGCATTTGGTGTTTGACAGATGTTCATTTTGGACCTTTTTTTTCATATATACTGTAGTTTGAGATACTCAGATGCTCTTGTATGTGACGAAAGTGAAAGAGAACGAGAAGGAAAAACAGAACCGAGGGGAAGTTTTGTCATCCTCGACCTTCTGAGGAGGAAGTTTTGCCCGCAGACAGCGAGTCTGACTCCAGACGCCGGCAGGACAGCGAGTGTGTGATGAGTTCGGGTCTCTGTCGCGTCACATTAGCTCACATTCACTCACATTCACTCCGTCCGGCCCTCGACCTGCAGAAAGCGAACGGAGGAAAACCCCAGAACATCCTAATAACAGAGTGTGTCAGTGACACCAGATCAGATCTGTGCGGTTCAGGGTGCGGCCCAGCACACTTCTAATTATACCAGACCACATGAGTGTGTGTGTGTGTGTGTGTGTGTGGCAGGTGCATAAACACACACAGAGACAGCTGAGCGCTGACCTCTGACCTTTGGTGAGCACAGGATTGCTTTACTTACACTGAAGTCACACAGACCTCAATCTGTTCAGCTGCTGAGATTCTCATTCTGATGACGAGACTCTTTCAGATCCTCTGGACGTGTGTTTTACAGGGTCACACGTGTCATTTCATGATTTTGACTCTTACTGAGTCGAGTCAGAGCTGAGTTTTCTCATCCGAAGAAAACTCCGAGAGTTGCAGAAGTTAAAAAGTGTACAGTATTTCTTCTGCTTTAGGGGGAAAAAAGATACAGTAATATATATAAAAATGCAGAAGTTCCACATTTTGGACTGTAGAGGAAGTTTCTGACAGCCTAAAATATTTATTAAAGGCCACGACTGTATATTTCAGTATTTGTACTATTTTTTCCTTTGACAATGGAATTATTTAGCTGCATTTACTCATAAACATTCATTTTAACATGTTTTATTGGGCCAAACAATTTGTTTAGCAACATTAATTCTGTTGCAATACTTAAAAAAACAATTAATCTTATTTCTTGTATTTAAAAAAAAAAAAAAATAATAATAAATATATACAAAAAAGTCATTCCTCAGTATAATTTTTGCTTATTTATACAATTCCCTGAGCCAAAATGTTGACAGTCAATTATTTGCTTACAAACATCCTTTTTTTTAATTTTTTTTTTTAAAGCAAACGTATTATGTTCGTCAGCAATAATTCTGTTGCAGTTGTAGTTTAAAAAAAGTCATCATATTTCTTGGAATTAAAAAAAAGGAAATTGAAATAAATAAATAAATATATTTTTCAGTATAATTTTGGTCATTTATACTTTATAAAATTTAAATGAAAATTTAAATAAATAAAAAGCCATTTTCAATGTAATTATGGTAATTTATGCTTATTTCTTGTACTAAAAAAAAATTAATTAAATATAAATAAATGAATAAAGTAATTTTTTCAGTATTATTTTGAAAATTTATGCTTATTTATTTCTTGTATAAAAAAAGAAAATTAAATAAATGAATAAAAAGTCATTTTTCAGTATAATTTTGATAATTTACGCTTATTGTTTTGTATTTTTAAAAAAGAAAATTTAAATAGATAAATAAATAATTAATTAATTTAATGGTTTTTTTCAGTATAATATGGTAATTTATGCTTATTTATTTGTTTGTGTGTTTATACATACTGTAAGAGGAAGTTTTGATAGGCAAATTTAGTTTAAAAGCCTTTTTAAAACCACCAATAAAACTGTATTTTCCAGTATTTTAATGACAAAATATATATTTTATTATGAGAATTAATTTGTTGTTGTTGTTGTTGTTGTTGTTTTTTCTTGTATATTAAGTCAGTTATTTACTTAAAATATCTTTTTTTTTTTTTCTTTTTTTTAAACAAACATGAAAATGTATGTGGAGATATGGGAAATAAAGAGCGTTGTGTAAGTTCAGAATGAGTCATTTGGTGGTTTCGATTCAGTAAATGCTCTTTTTGGACTGTAGAGGATGTTTTGATGAGTAACATTTACCAGCCTAAAATATATCTTACCAATCACAAAACCACATTTTTCTAATATTGGAACTGTTTAACTACTTATTTCCTGAAAATTAGTGGCATTTTCCTAAGTCAAAATTGCACCAAAGTCAGTTATTTACTCACAAACGTCAATTTGAACAGACATTTGGTGTGTGGCATCATTCACTCTGCTGCAGAAGTTAAAAATGTATCTCTTTTTCTTTAAAGAAAGGAGACAAAGTTGCATGAATTGCATGAGAACGAATCATTTTAGAGTTGAGTTTCATGTAGTCCCTCACATCTGTGATCTTCTGGTCTGTAGATGTTCGTCTGTAGGGTGTTTTCTTCTGTTTTATGGTGCGTCTGTCTCGTCACCTCACTACTGGCACCAGTACTAGTGAAGACTGACAGCAGACGGCAGTGAGCTGAAGATTTTCATGGTGTTAGTGTGTGAATGATTCAGCAGGAGTATGGAGAGAGATGTCGCTGTCGTCGCTGGTGTTGTTGTTGTTGTTGTTGTTGTTGTGGGCGTAGCGGAGCGTGTCTTTGGTCACACCTGCACAGAGCTGCCAGGATGATGGATGCTCCATTAGCGCAGCTGTAATTGGCATTCTCCACGCTTCACATCCATACGCCGCTGTGCGGTTCCTCTACACAGACCTGCTACTATGAGCTCTCAATCTGAGCCTGCAGTCTGTCTGTGTGAGGATGTTATACCTGTGTGATGAACACAGCAGTGACGCTCTAAATGCACGTCGTCAACATCATAGTAGTGAGCACCCACTTTCTTAGCTGCTTTGATACTGCTTTTCTGTTTGCTTTATTTTTTCTCATTTAATTTCATAATTTTTCGTTTAATTTTATTTCTAATTATTTTATTTTATAATTTTATTTTATTCATATTTTTCGCTTTATATAATGTATATTTTAATTTATATTCTATTTTATAATTTTGTTTTATTTATATTTAATTTTTATTATTTTACTTTATTTTGATTATTGAATTTTTTTTGTTTTATTTTTATAATTTATTTTATTAGCTTTTTTCTATTTTTATTCCATTGTTAATCATTTATTTTATTTAGGTTTATTTTTAATTTATTTGTGTTTTGTAATGTAATTCTATTATTTTTTTTATTTAATTTAATTGTATTTGTCATTTTATTTCATGTTTTATTTAGTTTTATTTAAATTTATTATAGAATTTTTTTATAATTCTATTTTATAATTTATGATTTTATGTTGTTATAATTTTGGTTTTATTTTTATAATTTTATTTTATTAGCTTAATTTTATTGAATTTTTTTATTTTTTCTATTTTTTATTCTATTGTTTATCATTTATTTTATTTTGTTTTTTAATTTAATTTAATTTAATTTGTTTTATTTTTGTAATTAAATTTTTTTAATTTAGTTTTAAATTATTTTATTTTATAATTTTATTTTATTCATGTTTTATTTTGTTTTATTTAATTAATTAATTTTCATAATTCTATTTCAAAATGTCGTTTTATTTAATGTTTTATTATTTTGTTATTGATTTATATATATATTTTCGTTTTATTTTTAGAATTTTACTTCATTTTATTAGTTAGATTTTGATTTAATTTCTATATTTTTTTCTCGTCTTCATATTTTTTTATTTTATTTTCGTTTTATTTTGTAATTGTATTTGTTTTATTTAAACATTTTATTTTTATAATTCTATCTTTTAACTTACATTTTTTATAATTTTTTTTTATTTTATTTTTTATTTTCTTATGTTAACATCTATTCTTAAGGTGCCATAACAGTATTTTTTTTTATTTATTTTTTAAAATATATATATTTAAACATTTTTTGACTTTATTGTATGGCTTTGAGACTCAATAGGTCGTGAACAAGAGCAAATATGCGATAAACATGATAAAACAGATGTTCTTCCAGTAAAAGCATCAGTCACAGGCCTCATTTGTGTTCAGGTTCATTGTGACACTGAAGCAGATTGTCTCGTATTGCTAATAGATTTTCATGCTCTGATGGCGGTTTCTGTGTGTGTGTGGCTTTCGGGGCGTTTCTGTGTCGGGGTGAATTGGAGCAGGACCGTTGGGATGGCGACTAATGAAATTGTGCTCATCTAAAACAATGAAGGTCAGGAAATTAATTGGTTTAAGTCATTAGCTCAGAGGAATCGGGCGGCCCGTCTGAAGATTACGCTCTAGATTGCGAGTCGTGGCTTTTGTGCGCGAGCGAGCTTAATTGCGCCACTTAAGATTAAAGCCCGGAGACGTGGGGCGGAATTAAACAGCTCTTTGTTGATCCGCGGCTTTTCACTCATCTCACCGTTTCATTAACAAAATGACTCTCCATCGAGAGCCACAAATCAATTCAGCTGACCATCAACAAGAGCACGAAGATCTACAATTAAATCAACCTTAATTTTCAGCTAGCTAAAGTTACGTAACTATAATGTTACAGGTATGACGGCTGCAAATGTTCTTATATGTTGTAATAATATTAATGTTTTCTCTCTCTCAGAGCCTCCGATCCCCATCGCTCCTCCTCAGCTGACGGCGGTCGGCGCCACCTACCTGTGGATCCAGCTCAACGCCAACTCCATCAACGGCGACGGGCCCATCATCGAGAAGGAGGTGGAGTATCGCACGCTGTCCGGCAGCCTGATCGACAGCCAGCCCGTCGACAAACCCAACCACAAGATCGGCCACCTGGACCCCGACACCGAGTACGAGATCAGCGTCCTGCTCACCAGACCCAACGAGGGCGGCACCGGGGCCCCGGGACCCCCGCTCAGAGCCCGCACCAAATGCGCAGGTGAGTCAGTGATTCAACTATGATTCTTCTAGATTACAGCTGATATACAACTGACAACCAATGATGGAGAAACTACATTGAAAGCAGTTAAACTACAGTCAAACCTGCCAGTGTTATTTTAGATACTTTTGCAGTTTTGATTTATTTTAAATTTTTATTTTATTTTATTTTATTTTTATTTAATTTAATTTAATTTAATTTAATTTAATTTTATTTTAATTTTATTTTGTTTTATTTAATTTAATTTTATTTTGTTTTTGTAATTTTGTTGTGTTGTTGATTAATTTTTATTTATTAGTTATACTTTTAGTTTTAGTTATTTTAGTGCTACAACTTGTAGTAAAATAAGTTTAGCTAAAATAAAATTAGCTTAAAGTTTTTATTTTATTTTAGTTTAGTTTAGTTTGTTTTTGTAATTTTATGTTAATTAATTTTTACTTATTAGTTATACTTTAGTTTTAGTTAGTTTAGTACTACAACTTGTAGTAAAATAAGTTTAGCTGAAATAAAAAAAACTTAAATTTTAAAATTTTATTTTATTTAACAATTATTTTGTTTCAAGTAACAAATGTTTCGATTTTTTTAATGGTTTTAGATTTAGTCAATGATAATAACCAGGAACAATACAAATACCAGTTTTTAAAATGGGGTCTGTGGAAAAAAATATGAAAAAAAAAAAAAAAAAACGGTGTAAAAAATGTGGCAAAAATTGATTACAAATAAAGAGATACAAATAAAAATTCAACAAACAAACAAACAAATAAATAAATAAATAATACATCCAACAGTACAGTACTATAGTGAGTAGAAAAAAAACACATCACATCATAATTTAACAAACCTTAAAAAAAAAAAAAAACAATATTTTTCAAATAACATTTTGCATATTTATAATATTATGTTTTAAATAAATAAATCATTTGATTAAATAATCAAATAGATAATACATCTAACACTATCTAGTACTATAATGAATAGAAAATAAACATCATGATGTAACAAAAAATTGAAAATTTAAACATTTCCCAAATAATATATTTATTTATTTAATAACGTTTTTTGACCGTGTAAGTTTGGGTTTTATGCATAAAAAATGTATTTATTTATTTTAGTATGATGAAAACCCTTGATCTATAAGTTACTTACAAAAAGTAGCTAACTGTATTCATTCTATTCACTTTAGCCAAAGTGACATTTTCTATTTTAGTTACGTAACTAGAATATTATGGAATTTTTATATATACTTCAAATCAGATCAGAGTGCATTTGGCACAAAAACAATGAAAATGTGAGGTGAAAATGTTACATTTGCATTTATGCATTTAGCAGATGCTTTTATCCAATCTTTTATCGATTTACAATTGACTTACATTATACAATACAATACTTACATTATACCTGTACATATACCTGCTACATTTACACTAAATACAACTGACAAAACCATTTAAATTAATTATTTGATACAAAAAAGGTAAAAAATGATGTGCAGAACTGCAAGTGAGTCAGTGATTCTGAAGATGAAGTGATCAATGAATCTTTTTTAGAATCTTTATTTGAACTGCTTCTCTTCAGTCCAAATGAACTGATTCACTATAATGAACCGATTCACTACAATGAACTGATTCACTACAGTGAATATTAATGTACAGTAGTTCAGCTTCTTTTAGTGTTAGTGTCTTCCAAGTCACTGGTTGTACGGTTGTGTCTTGATGCTTTGTTCAGTGTGTTGAGATTCGTTCACGTGAGTCATTTAACAGTTTGTTGTCATTTGAAGCTCGTTTGCCTCAATGGAGCTGGTTTCTCCACTCACGAGGAGTTCATTAGCAAAACAAACAGTAGTTTGTTGTTGTTCAGACGCAGTATGAGTGCCGCTAACATTCAGTCCGGCGTTTCTCTAGTAATGTCGCAGGAAAGCATTAGCGTTATTGAGGGTTTGTCAGAGCGCCGGGCACATTAGCGTCACGCCGCCGGAGCCCCGGGCCCCCAGCAAACCACATGCAATTATCACAGTAATTAAGCAGGTGCAATGACTCTCATTCCCAACGACTGTTGTGATTGTAGCAGCGCTCAGGGTCGCCGCGTGACGCTCCCACGCCAGGCTAATCGCTATTCCATTAGCCCGAGAGCTAACTGCCCATTAGCGCATCACAGGATTCATCAGCCAATCGGACGAGAGATGCTCCGGGCCGTAAAGAGTGGAAATGGAAAACTGCATTTATATAAATTATCATTTCATTCCATTGACTGTCCACTCATTAGCATAGATTTGTCCTGACGGCCTTTAACAGAACATCGCAACAGCAGAGGCTTTCTGATCAACAACACACGCTCTGTTTGGGGCGTACTATGATACTACGATGGTATACTGCTGTATATGGGCCAAAATGTTCTGTCAGATTGTATTTTTGCATTTAAAAATTGTTTAAGTGCATTAAAAAGATGCCATATATATGAAGTACCTCTCTCATATATAGACCCGCTTTAACTTTTCAAAACAGATTAGTCATTTGTAATTTTTCTGTTATTCAAAGTGTGCAAATATCATGTGGTGCGACCATCCGGCCATAGCTGTTGTTTGAAAAAATCTTTGAAATTACCCTAGATTAATTTTCTGCACTATTTGTCATGATTTCCAAAGTGTTTTGTAATCCTGTATAAAATTGCAAAGCATTTGCATGTATATTTCCATCATAATATACAAACAAAGTTTGTCCGATGATTTACATTTTATGAAATATCATGTGGTCATGTGGTGCGACTATCAAGAAACCACCATTTTGGGACTTTTATGTTGAAATCCATTCAAAGACAGGATTGCATCATATAGTGATTCACCAGTGACTCAAAGAAGCATCATTTCACAGCTGGTATGTAGTTACCACATTTGGATATCATGTGGTATGACCTCAAAAAACAATTAATTACGTTATTGTTAAACATATTTATATTTATTGTAAATAACATTTTGTGGGAAGCTGGCTTGTGTAAAGTAATGCCTAGAGTTAATACCATGTGCTGCACTTTTCGCATGTCTCATTAAATAGATTTTTAGTGATATGAGGCGTTTGTGTCATGTGGTGCGACCAATAACAGGAATAACTGTACTAAAATTAAAAATAAAATATCTCATTTCTGTGGTTGAAATATGAATCACTGCTACAGCATGCTTACGTTAATGGTATTTTTAAAACATTTTTATCCATTTTATGCAATTTACAGGAAAAATAAGTCTGTTAACTACACAGAAGGCAACTCTGAAATTATAAAACTATTTATTTATTTATTTATTTTACACTAACATACATTTTTAGGACCAGATATTGTGTTTTCATTTTAAATTTTTCTGAATTAAAAGCATGAACTCATGAATCTTATATAAATTTAAAATTATTAATACTTAAAAAAACATCCAAAATTTGTCAAATTACATGACATTCATGTTACACTGTAAATTCCATTTTGGACAGAATTTTGCAATTCTGTGATTTTGCCATGTGCTGCACTTTAAATAGATTTTTAATGATATGAGGCGTTTGCGTCATGTGGTGCGACCAATAAAAGTAATAACTGTACTAAAATTAAAAATAAAATATCTCATTTCTGTGGTTGAAATATGAATCGCTCCTAGAGAATGCTTAAGTGAATGGTATTTTAAAACATTATTATCAGTTTTATGCAATTTACAGGAAAAATCTGCTAAAAGTCTGCTAGCTACATTTAAGAAGGCAACTCTGAAATGCAACAAACTCAACAAAATATGAGATCATTATTTAAAAAAACTCAAAATAAATGCAAATACTTTGTTTCTAAACACATTTTTAAAAAATGTTAAGCATGTTAAGGAAATGAATTAATTGTAACATAAATCACGGTCGCACCACATGACATTTTTTAAGGCTATGGCCAGTTAATTGAGATGGAAAAAAGCACTAAAATCACTTAATTTTAATTTTTATATGAATTTATGTGTACACAACATTCTATAGATAGATAGATATAAACATACATGCATACACTATATAGTAAATATGAATGAATGGGACTGTATGAATGGGACTGTAGTATGAGCACAGTAGTGTGTTTGTAGTGTAGTATGTGTAGTGGTGTGTTGTAATGTGATCTGAATGTGTGGCGTCTCTGTTTTGACGGTGAGCAGACGTGAATGAAGTGAATGTTCAGATGTGGGCGTGTTACAGCAGAGCCGGTGCAGATAAAGCAGTGGCAGTAGATCATGCGTGCTGTTGATGGGACGAGCGGCGCTTTGAAGGGCCGAGACCGGCTTCATGCGAGCCGACACTCGTCCCGCTGACACGAGCCCTTAACTCATGTGACCTCAGCATAGTAAACATTACACTCATACCTGCAGCAGCGCCACCTGTTGACATCCTGTTTACTACTACTTACTATTAAACAATGTTGTCGCTTGACCTCATTGTGCTACACGTGAAGCCTGATGAAATCATTTCATGATTATTTTTTTATAGATTCTGTTGTACTTTTTCCTAAATTCAGATTTTTTTTTCTGGATTAAATTTAAATAGCTTATGATTTTTATTTATTTATTTATTTTTTGTGTTTTTGTGTGTGTTTTATTATATTTTTTCCCTCAATTTTTATTTATTTATTTATTTTTTCAGAAACATACATCTTAATTTTTAGGGCCCTTTGAAATGTGTTTTTCCCAAGTTCCATATTTATTTATTTATTTACCAGATTTAGTGTTTTCAGTTTTTGTATTTTTCTCAATCAAAAGCATTAACTAGTGAATCTTATATACATTTAAAATTATTAAAACTTTAACAAAAAAAGAAAATCATCTAAAAATTTGTCAAATTACATGGTATTCATGCTATACTTGTTACACTATAAAATGTTTTTGACTTTTTTTTTTGACTGAATTTTACAATTCTGTCTGTGATTTTTCACATTGCAGAAATTTAGTGCCATACATTTTTTTGCATTTTAAGTACATTTAGTGCAAAAAGCGTATTTAAATGTAGTGATTATAAATAAAATTAAAATAAGTAAAAATAGAGAAATTACTTCTGCTTCATTCATCACATTTACATATTCAACAGATGCTTTTATCTTATTTATTTATTTATTTTTTTACACAAACATACATATACATTTTAGGGCCCTTTGAAATGTGCTTTACTAAATTCCGTATTTGTTTATTTATTTATATTTAATTTTATTTATTTATTTATTTTACCAGATGTTGTGTTTTCAGTTTTAATTTTTCTGAATCAAAAGCATGAACTCATGAATCTTATACACATTTTTAACAAAAAAAAATCATCCAAAATTTGTCAAATTACATGACATTCATGTTACATTTTACATTTTTAAACTGAATTTTGCAATTTTGTCTGTGATTTTCACACCACAGAAATCAGAGTGGCATGACAATAATAAAATATTTATATATATTTTTGCAAAATTTTATTTGTTTATTTATTTTTAACACAAACATACATATACATTTTTAGGGCCCTTTTAAATGTTTTCCCCCCTGAATTCCATGTTTATTTTATTTATTTATTTTATTTTAGTTTGTTTTGTAATTTTGTTGTATGTTGTTGATTTAATTTTTATTCATTAGTTCTACTTTTAGTTTTATTTTAGTACTACAACTTGTAGTAAAATAAGTTTAGCTGAAATAAAATAAGCTTTTATTTATTTTATTTTATTATTTTGTGGCATGCACATTTTTCACATCTTAATTACATTTAGTGCAAAAAAGTCAAAATCGAGATATTACTTCATTCATCACATTCACATGTTCGACAGATGCTTTTATCTGAATCGACTCATACTATGCATGTTAATGATATGCATGATTCAAACCCATGATCTTAGTGTTGCGAGCACCAGCAGTAATCCGTAATGGAAATGGAAGCTCAGGTCAGCGCGTTGCATTATGGGATACTGTGCATACTGTAAATAGAGAGGCAGTTCTGTCAGTGCGTCAGTGTGTCGGTCTGAAGAGTTTCTGGACGGAGACAAACGGTTTCCTGCCAGCGTGAAGAAGAGAACAGAAAGATGACAGTCAGATCCTCCGTCGTTTGCTCTCTTTGTCTCTGGACTGGAAGCTGTTGGCTAACAGAGCGTGCGAACGTGTCGCTGTAATTGACGAGTTCTGACGGGCGGCGAGCGGCGGATCCCGCAGCGGCACAGAGCGACAGGAGTGTGACGGGACTCCAGACGCAGACCGGATCTTCTCTAATGACCGTCCGCTGCGGCCCGCGAATCATCTCGCCCTCAACATACTACGGTCCGTCTGTACGACTGTTTATGAGAGCAGATTCTCTGAGATTCATTGAGTTACAGCAGCTGCACAATCTGACTGATACAAACACATCACTCCTCTTCCTCCAGTACTACTTGAAAAAGTTAATAATTCTATTATATATAATTTGTGCCTATACATTTCCAAAAATTCTATTTTTTAAATATTATTTAGAGGAGAAATTATTAGTGTTAATTAACATTGATTATAAAATTATAAATATTGTATAATATGTTTTTAAATATTTTATATTATTTGGGGCTGAAATTATGGAAATGATAATATTTATAAATGTATAATAAATGTGTATATATAACACATATTCTGTATCTATATATATTCTTTTTTTTAAATATTAATAAATATTTTTTTTATTATAATTTTAGGATAAATAATGTTAATATAAATTAGTAATAAAATATAGAGTAAATCAATTATTAATTCATCACTCATAACTTATTACTGCAAAGTGATTTTTTTATGTTTTATACTATTTGGGGGATTAAAAAAATGTAGATTATTAAAGTAAATTAAAAAACGTGTCCGACTTATAAAAAAAACATGTAAAAATATATTTTATAATAAATCTTTTATAAGAAGTTATTCATTTAAATCAGTTAGTTTATTGAAGTAAATTAAAAGAAATTAAATTCATTTTTAAATAAATGTCATCTTATTACTGAAAAAAATTCTATATATATATATATATATATACACACACACACACATATATACATATATACATATATACATTAATATACAGTTGTTAAATTTATATTATAAAAATAAATAAAAATAATATGTTAAATTTACTGAAAATGTCAAAAAGTCTAATTATAATATATATTTAATATATATAGAATTTATATTCATTTTTAAATAAATATATGTTGTCTTATTACTGAAAAAAAAATATATAATTTGAGGGAGAAATTATAAATTATTTATATTATAAAAGTAGATAAAAATTAGTATGTATTAAATTTACTAAAAAATGTGTCAAAAAGTCATTATACATTGAATTGATATATAATTTCATTTCATTTTTAAATAAATATATGTTGTCTCATTACTTTAAAAAAATATATTATTTGAGGGAGAAATTATAATTTATTTAAATTATCAAATTAAATAAAAATAATAGGAAATGAAAAATAATAATTAATGTTAAATTGACTGAAAATATGCCAAAAACTGTAATTATAATATATTAAATTTATATATTATTTAAATCCATTTTTAAATTAACACGTTGTCTCATTGCTGAAAAATTGTGTGTATATATATATATATATATATATATAATTTGAGGGAGAAATGCTAAATTTATATGATAAAAGTAAATAAAAATGTTAAATTTATGGAAAATGTCAAAGTCTAATTATAATATATATTGAATTAATATATAATTTAAATTCATTTTTAAATTAAAATTTCAAAATTATTATTAAATATAATATAATATAATATAATATAATAATATAATTTGTGGGAGAAGTGATAAATTATTTAAATTATAAAAGTAAATAATATGTTAAATTGACTGAAAATGTCAAAAAGTGCAATTGTTGAATTTGTATATAATTTGAATTCTATATAATTTAAAAGTTGAGAGTTTGTTGTGTAATCTGGTGTAGTGTGTATTTGTACATTGGCCGCGCTACAGTCTGTGTTTCCGTGATGTTTTGTTCTGTAGTGTGGTTTAGTGATAAGTGCTGCAGCAGAATCTGTGCGACGATAGCGGCGCGTCGTTCCTCTTCCTCTGCTTCCTCCTCCGCCGGGATCATTTTTCTCGCGGTAAGGACTCGTGTCGCGCTCAAGGTGACTTTCAAGAGTGTTTTTTAGCTCCGTTCGGTTCGGGCCTGCGAGAGATTTAGTTTTTCATTTCCAGCGGGATCAACGCGTTTAATTTTCCTGTTGGGAGAAACGGAGCGCAGAGGAGCAGAGAACGAATCCCAGAGACAGAAAGAAGAGAGGAGACGCACGAATGACAGCTCCTCCATCACACACACACACACACACACACACACACACGGTATGACTTTCACCTCTGTGTGACTCAAAAATACTAAAACACCAAAACCCGCTCACTTTCTTCAGCTTCTGATGGAAACTTTACAATTTATACATAACCTCACAATCATAACCAGATGCAGATGCTAATAAAATATTATTTTGTAGGAGAAATTGTTACACTGTTAAAGAATTTATGTTAAAGATCAAAGGTGACCAGTTATCAAATAATAAAGTAGTAATTTTTATTTAATAACTTAAAAATACCAATTTTTGAATCAGTTTAAAATTTTTTTTTTAAAAATGTCAATTTTTTTTAAATTTTATTTTTTATTATTTGTAGAAATGTTAAATAAAAAAGTAAATAAATTAGATTAGTAAATAAAAAAAATAATTACTCATTATTACGTATTGCCACTAAGTGTGTGTGTGTGTGTGTATAAAATGTATTTCTTTATTTAAAAACAGATATATTTTTATCATTTTGAGTGAGAATTTGAGTACAGCAATTTGATTTATTAAATTAAAATAGAACAATTAATTTCAGTTAATAAATTATATTTTATCATTTTTATTGATTTAAAAAATATGTATTTTTATTATTTCGGTGAGAAATGATTAGAGTACAGCAATTCAATGATTAAATTAAAATTAAAAAAATTAGCATTGATTATTAAATTATATTTTATTTCTTAAAATGCATTTAAAATATATATTTTATTATTGGGGTGATAAATTATTAGAGTACAGCAATTAGATTATTAAATTAAAATAATTAAAAAAATTAAATCAATTACTAAATTATATTTCATATTTTTTATTTATTTAAAAATATATATTTTTATTATTTGGGTGAGAAATTTGGGTGAGTACAGCAATTAAAATATTATTATATAAAATTAAAAAAATAATATTTAAATATTTTAATATTTTGTATTCTTTTTATTTTTAGATTTTCTTTTTTCATTTTAATTTTAGTTAAAAATTCAGTGATTTTGTTGTTTTTTTGTCATTTTTATTCTTTTTTGTGTTTTTTAAATATCTATATAGCTTTTATTAATTTTTATTTAAGTTTTAGTTTTAATTAATGTAGTACACCAGGTTAAACTAAATAAAAATGAGAAAGATATAAAGACAGTTTTCGATAAAGAATTGCTAGCAAACTTTACAATTAACAAAGAAACTGATGCAGAAAGACTGAAATAGGATTTTCTTGTCAACATACTCCATTTTTGTTTTATTTACAGCAATCATTTTTAGAGTGTATAATATATATGGACTTGATCTATAATTGAAGGGCTGTATAAATAAATGATATGTAATGTAAAAGTTGAGGACCACTCAGCAGAAAGAGACGATCTGAGGAGAACAGAGCGTGAAAATCAGACGTGTAAAGAGAAAGAAACCAGTGAAAGGGCAGCAGGAGCTCAGACCACAATATTACATTAAAGCTCACAGACCGTCATCATACTGTACTGCATCTGATTCTGAGCCTCAAACCAATCCAAACAATCCCAATCCGTTGTAAAGTGTCTCTGTGGTTGTTTTGTGTGTCTGTGTTTTACCATACGAGCGATCGCTCTGTTGGCGACAGTAAACGCCGCTTCACATCCCTGGTCACATCACATCGACACGACTTGTTGATAAATCAATCCCGTTTACGTCGGGTCAATTCTTTGCCCTTTACGGTGACGAGAGATCGAGGAATCAAAGCTCATTTCAGCTGCAGCCAGAAATCACTTTATTGTTCATACTGTAGCAAATATTAATGTTTATTTTGTCAGGCATACATGAATGAAAGCTCTATATATAAATGAAATACAAATAAATAAATAAATAAATAAATAAATAAAATAGTCACACATGAATGAAATCTCTTGTGCAGCTCCTTTTAATTGTTTTAATGATAGATTTGTGTTAAATCATAAATCCGGAAATATTGAAACAGACTATACAGAATTTCTCAAAACAAAAAGAAAAATAAATAAATAAATAAAAATAAATAAATAAACAAAATAGTCACACATGAATGAAAGCTCTTGTGCAGCTCCTTCTTTGCATTAAAATTAAAATATTTTTTTTTATGATAAATTTGTGTTAAATCATAAATCCGGAAATATTGAAACAGACTATACAGAATTACTCAAAAAAAAAGAAAAGAAATAAATAAAAATAAATAAATAAATAAATAAAATAGTCACACATGAATGAAAGCTCTTGTGCAGCTCCTTCTTTGCATTAAAATTAAAATAAATAATTTTTATGATAACTTTGTGTTAAATCATAAATCCAAAATTACTGAAACAGACTATACAGAATTTCTCCAATAAATAAGTAAATAAATAAATAAATAAAATTAAAATTAGAAATAAATAAATAAATAAAATAGTCACACATGAATGAAAGCTCTTGTGCAGCTCCTTCTTTACATTAAAATTAAAATTAATTGTTTTTATGATAACTTTGTGTTAAATCGTAAATCCAGAATTATTGAAATAGACTATACAGAATTTCTGAAGAAAAAAAAAAATAAAAAAATAAAAATAACTAAATAAATAAAATAGTCAGACATGAATGAACACTCTTGTTCAGCTCCTTCTTCGGATTAAAATTAAAATTAATTGTTTTTATGATAAATTTGTGTTAAATCGTAAATCCAGAATTATTGAAATAGACTATACAGAATTTCTGAAAAAATAAACAAATAAATAAATAATAAAATAAATAAATAAATACAAAAAAAAATTAAAATAGTAATTAAATAAAATAGTCACACATGAATGAAATCTCTTGTGCAGCTCCTTTTAATTGTTTTAATGATAGATTTGTGTTAAATCATAAATCTGGAAATATTGAAACAGACTATACAGAATTTCTCAAAAAAAAAAAAAAAATACATAAATAAATAAATAAAATAGTCACACATGAATGAAACTCTTGTGCAGCTCCTTCTTTGCATTAAAATTAAAATAAATAATTTTTATGATAACTTTGTGTTAAATCATAAATCCAAAATTACTGAAACAGACTATACAGAATTTCTCCAATAAATAAGTAAATAAAATTAAAATTAGAAATAAATAAATAAATAAATAAAATAGTCACACACAAATAAAAGCTCTTGTGCAGCTCCTTCTTTTGAATAAAAATTAAAATGAATTGTTTTTATGATAAATTTGTGTGAAATTATAAATCCAAAAATACTAAAACAGACTATACAGAATTTCTCAAATAAATAAACATAAAAAATAAAATAAAATACTAGGGCACTATTACTGTAGAAATTGTAAGAAATTATTACATTGTTAAAATTGTAGGAATTCAACTGAATAGACATGATGTTTTAATCTTTAAAATGTATTTAAACCATTCATTATTTGGTATCCAGATAATGTGAGAATTTGGGAAAAATAAAAAAACAATTTCACAGGCCCCTAAAAATGCATTAATTGCGACGCAATAATTAGATATGCTTTTTAATAATTAATATTTAATTTAACCAGAAATTGGTCAGATTTTTATAATAGTACTAATAAACTGAAAGCATTTTAAATACAACAACCACCTGATTTATTTATATATTAATATCTGTATTATATCTAGAGCTGCAACATGATCATTAATCGATACATGTGTGTGTATTTATATATTATATAAATAATAAATATACACAATACACACACACATAGTATGCAAACATAAATTTAGAATTTTGAATTGATTCATCGTGACTAGTCGTTTTGTAGCTCTAATTCTATGTCATATATTTTGTTTTAATAAAATAACAGATTTATGCTGATGAACGCATTTTGAAATCTGATTATTTAAATAAGATCAAGTAGATGCAAACAGTTTTTTAATGACTGGCAAATATGCATCCCATCAAGTGTATTCGCTGTTAAATCCGTGTAATCCAAATGCACGGAAACTTTCTATGCGATTGAAATGCATGAATCACGTAACGGAATCAAATCAGATGAACTCGTGACTGGTGCGTCGTGTTTTCTTATTTCTCCTAATTGATCTGTGCAGGTGTCAGATCGACGGCAGACGCGTGTAAATAAGCTCCGCGTTTCATTCATCCAGTAGAAATCAATTCAGTCTGTTTCTTCCCACGAGACAGTTTCCTCAGTTTTCAGCTCCAAACATCATTTCTATGGTAATTCTGTGCGTCTGTCTAATCTCATTGGCCCGTTGAGCGGGCGATGTAATTTCCTGTTCTTTCCGCCGGCGTGTGTCGCGTGAGTCGCGTTAGCGGCGGCCAAATGAAGGCTGACAAACTCATCTCCTGCTCTTCTGACTTCAGACAGTATTTCTCCGAATAAAAAACACAGATCAAAAAACTCCAGCTAATTGTTCAGTTTTCTGGGATGGATTCAGTCGCTGACTTAAAATGCATTTATTTCATACTAAGTATAGATCAAGTGTATTAACATATTTACTGACATATCGCTCGAGACTTACTGATATAAAAATTGTAATTAAACTTTATTTGGAGTACTGCTTCTGCACAATGCACATTTCTTAATATTAAGCCTAAAATATGTTTTAATGTCACTTTATGATCTTTAAATAATATCGGTCTTTAAATGCGAAATATTTAAAGTGTACCTGAAGTTTACTTGCAATAGTTCCACTTTAGCACAATCAGATATACTGTAGTATGTAAATATGCCAGTTTAGTGTACGAAAAGTACAATTGTAGGGTATTTTATGAAGTGCATAATATGTAAATGTATTTGTAGTATGCTTAGCTTGAATAACATCTGTCACCATATCTGTTTTCTTATTTCTTATTTTCATACATTTCTCATGTTCAGTCTGTCCTTGCAGTTTAGTATTTTGAAATATTTTATTTTATTTTATTTTATTTTATTTATTTAGTTAATTTTAATCTCCCTGCTTTTTAATAATTGTTTGTTTTATATTTTTTATATATTTATTTTATTTTATTATTTAATTTAATTTAATTTAATTTAATTTAATTTAATAATTTTATTTTCTTTTATTTTATTTATCCTATTCATTAACTTATTAACTTTAGTCTCCCTGCTTTTTTTTTAAATAATTTTTGTAATTTTTATATTTTATGTTGAAAATTTATTTTATTTTATTTTATTCCAGGTCTTTATGGTTTTAGTTTTAGTTAACTTTAATCTCCCTGCTTTTTAAAAATAATTTTAGATATTTTTTATATTTTATATTAAATATTTATTTTATTTTATTTTATTTCCAGGTTTTTATGGTTTTAGTATTAGTTAACTTTAATCTCCCTGCTTTTTAAAAATAATTTTAGATATTTATTTATGTTTTATATACGTATTTTATTTTATTTTATTTTATTTTAATTTATTTTATTTTATTCCAGGTCTTTATGGTTTTAGTTTTCATTAACTTTAATCTCCCTGCTTTTTAAAAATAATTTTAGATATTTTTTATATTTTATATTAAATATTTATTTTATTTTATTTTATTTCCAGGTTTTTATGGTTTTAGTATTAGTTAACTTTAATCTCCCTGCTTTTTAAAAATAATTTTAGATATTTATTTATGTTTTATATACGTATTTTATTTTATTTTATTTTATTTTAATTTATTTTATTTTATTCCAGGTCTTTATGGTTTTAGTTTTCATTAACTTTAATCTCCCTGCTTTTTAAAAATAATTTTAGATATTTTTTATATTTTATATTAAATATTTATTTTATTTTATTTTATTTCCAGGTTTTTATGATTTTAGTTTTAGTTAACTTTAATCTCGCTGCTTTTTTAATATGCTTGTTTAATAAAGACAGGTTATAAAATAAAAAAAACTTACAATATGTATATACATGTTTGTCTTTTTTATTGTAGTTTGGTTAATTTAAGATATCATTTTATTTTAAAATAAAGTTTTGCCAGTTATATTAGTTGTTTTGTTTCAAATAATGTAAATGTTTAATTTTTGTTTTAGTTTTCATTAACTGGTTAACACATTTGAGTTTTTTTTGTCATGTTTAATTAAATCTACAAAAATCTGCAGAATGTTCACCAAAAATCAACAAACAAATAAATAAATAAAAAAATATTAGCCCTAAAGTGAAGTTTAAAGTTAACTTTATTTAAAGTTAAATAATATTTGTAATGTTTAAAATGAGTTTTTATGGTCAAAGCTGATCGAGTGACTCAGTGTTGGTGTAGGTTTTCTAGTGCAGATTTGATTTGACTTATTTTTTCTTATTTAAGTTTCAGGTTTCAAACCTCAGGGTTTTAGTTTTGAGTTACTAGCCCACATCTTTAACCAGATTTACTAGCACTAGTGCAGGGTGATGTGATATTAGCAGCTGAGGGAGTTCAGCCTGTGTGTGTGTGTGTGTGTGAGGGTTTTGTTTTCTCGTAGCTCAAGGTTGTAAAGCAGTATTATTATCCACAGGACTTTTATTATGCCTTCTGATAGTAAGATTTCCCCACTTTGTCATTTGAGGAGCTGCAGTGAATCAAACATGACGAGCGTCTGTTTTCAGAGCACATGGACCTGCATATTTGAGCAGCTCTTTATAATTCATTTTACATGAGCAGCGCGGTAAATAGAGTAAACCTGCCTTTTATCCCCGAAGTAGGGCATTTCTCCGGAGTCCTTCCTTCCTCTCCCCGTGGAAAGCGCCAGCGCCTCGGGCAGATTCACGGAGAGTAACCCGAATGACGAACGCGAGCCGCTTCCCGAATCAACCTCGCGTGCTGGAGCGCAATTATAGTCCTGGTGTAACTGTAGTTCATGTAAAAGTTATGAATCCCAAAAAAAAAGTTCACCTGTAAAATTAAAATTCGGTCATCATTTACTCATGTGTTTACAGTTTTCGCCCAAAAATGAACTTTGTTTTATTCTTTATTTTATTTATTAAATTATGTATTTATTTATTTTTCTTTATATATCATTTTTTATTATTTTTCTATTTAATTATTATTATTTTTTTATTTATGCACACCAGTATAAAAATACAGTCATAATAATATTATAATAACATTATAATATTGTTATATTTATTTATTATCATTTAATTTATGTAATATATATTTTATTTAAATATTAAATAATTATGTATGTTATTATGTTATACATTTATTAATTTATTTTGAATAAATAGAGTTAAATTAAATTACATTTTAACTGTTTTATTAAATGTATTACTTAGTTACATTATATGTATTAAATAGTGCTGTGTAACAATTAATCGTGATTAATCACATTCAAAATAAGTATATAATTGGAAAATATTTACATGTATATATTTGTATTCATATAATTAATATTATATATAAATATATTTAAAATATAAACAATACATATTTTTCTCAAATATATCCATGAATGTGTGTGTATTTATATAAACATAATAAATATACACAGTACACACACATATTATGTAAACAAAATTTTATTTTGGATGCGATTAATCGTTACAAAGCACTAGCATTAAATGATAAATATTAAATAATTATAAATAAAAATGAATATATTATAAATGTTACATTAAAAAATGTAATTGTCATATTTTACTCACCCTTAACTATATTTATTTTTTTTAATATTTATAATGTTGCTGTATTTCTTTTATTATTATTAATATCAAATAAATATACATATTATTATATGTTATAAATATTAAATAAAAACCCCTGTATAAATAGTGTTATATTATATTAAATTATATTATATGTGTTTTATTACATTTATTACATTGTTACATTTTATGTATTAATTCATACATATTAAATATATAATAAAAAGAAAAAAAGAAAAAATTGCTCACTCGAAATGTTAAATAAAAAAACAAATAAATAAAAACAAATCAAATTTTAAATAAATAAAATTCTGTCATTATTTACGCACCATAAGTTATTTTTATTTTATTGTAATTATAATAGTATTATATTTAATTTATGATTTAAATTAAATGCGTATAAATAATAATTATTATTATATTATAAATATTGAAATTAAAAATCTCCAAATTAAAATGATCATTTACTCAGGCTGAATAAATTATTATATTATATTATATTAATATATCTTGAATATATATAAAATAAAATATAACTTTATTATATAATGTGTCTTGCAGGTGTTGTTCGTCTGATAGGGTGTGTGTAATTCAGTAAGGGTGTTGGTCAGATTGCTGAAGTTCAGACGTGGTTTGTTCTGGTCACGTACAGGAGGATGGTTTTCTGGTTTCTCCCAGCACTCGTACCGCGGTACTGACCCCAGATCAGTGCGGTAATGAAGGTTAACAGCTCGGATCGTCTCTCAGGCGATGACATCATCGTCATCATCTTCATCGTCTGGTGAACTGAGGCAGGAAGTGAGTGAACGAGGCCGAATCAGGCGGCATTGAATCGGATCGGTCCACAATGGGCCGAGCGCGGCTGCAGATGCGCCGTGAGGACGAGAGCGCCATCTTTTGTGCAGAAGTGCACTCTGGGTAGAGCCATTGAGTTTTGATTGTGGGTTTTCAAAAGCTGTCATTATTGCTCCACTTCCAGGCCGTATGAAAGCGCTTTGATGCGGATGAAAGCGGCGCCGTTACCCAGATGGGTTTGTTGATATTGCTGAAATCCGCCGCGCGTCTCGCTGCTTCCCGCCGAGGGGTTTTCACAAACAATAAAGCGGCGCGGCCGTGATTCTTCCACTCTCGCTTCTTGGTTCCGTGAACGACACACCGGGGAACGACACACTCCGAGCTTCACGTGCACATGAAACGCTCGCGCCGCGTTTGATATTCACTCTTAGATTGACTTTCTTTCTTCCCTGATTTTCTCTCAAGAGTTTCCTCGCTGGACTCCACTCAGGAATCACACAAACACACGTCAGCAACACGTCTGTAACACGACAGCCTGTTAGATTCACTTAGTTCAGTAAAATACAGTACAAAATCTACTTAAAATAATCTTGTTTTTACAGTTTTGCCCCTGATTATAATTATTTATTTATTTATTTTTCTTTATGTATCATTTTTCCAATTTTATTTTATTATTTTTATATTTAATTATTTTGTATTTGTGCACACCAGTATAAAAATAGTCATGAACATCAGTATTTTTATACAGATATAGTTTTACTAAATTATTTCAATCAATGAAACCAGCATAATATTAATATTAATAATATTTTTTTTTTATCATCAGCAATATTGATATACACTGATTGATTCGAGGACAAACAACTGTCTTTATGAGTGACTCACTGATTCACTCAAATGATTCATTTCAAAACACTAATTGATTCAAGGGCAAAGCAGTTGACTGTCTTTGAGTGAATCATTGATTCATTCATTCAGATGATTGATTCAGAAACAAAACAACTGACGGTCTTTATGAGTGAGTCACTGAATCATTCATTCAGCTGATTCATTCAAACACACTGACTGATTCAAGGACAAAACAGTTAACTGTCTTCATGAGTGAATCATTGATTCATTCATTCAGATGATTTGTTCAGGAACAAAACCGTTTTGAATGAAACTGATTCATTCAACCGGTTTGTTGAAAACTTCAATTCGTTCAGGGACAAAACAGCTGACGGTCTTTATGAGTGACTCATTGATTGATTGATTGGTTGATTCATTCATTCATATGATTTGTTCGGAAGCACTGATTGATTCAGGAAAGAAACAACTGACTGTCTGTATGAGTGAATCAGTTAAATCATTCATTCAACCGATTCATTCAAACACACTGACTGATTCGCGGACGAATAACTGTCTTTGAGTGACTCATTGATTCAAATGATTCATTCCAAAACACTAAATGCTTCAAGGACAAAACAGCTGACTGTCTTTGAGTAAATCACTGAATCATTCATTCATTTGTTGAAAACTTCAGTTCATCTGTCAAAAATTCATTTGTCTTTGAGTGAGTCACTGATTCACTGATTCATTCAAATCATGTGTTCCAAAACACTAACTGATTCAAGGACAAAACAGTTGACTGTCTTTATGAGTGAATCATTGATTCATTAATTCAGATGATTTGTTCAGAAACATTAATTGATTCAGGAACCAAGCAACTGACTGTCCATATGAGTGAGTCATTGAATTATTCAATCAACCAATTCATTCAAAACACCGGTTCATTCAGTGTCGCTTTGAGACAAACAATGGCTAATTCTACTTTTACTGTTTTTCTGTTTATTATTAGCATCAAAATGATCATTTATCATTCTATTTTTGTTTAATTTTTTACACAAAACCTTGCCTATAATATGCAAAATTTCCCATAATGATTGGCTGTGCTGTCAACAAAAAGGCCAAAATTATAGTTAATAGTAAAAAAAAAAAAAAAATCCAGGCAATTTTTTTGAAAAAAAAAAAACAGATAATAATAATAATAATAATAATAATAATAAAATAAAAAAAATTAAATAAATAAAATAATAATAAAAATAAAATAAAATAAATAAATAATCAGCAAGAAAGCATAAATTGGCATCTGAAAATTTGTATAAATTACATTTTACGATATATTCACATTGAAAGCATCTTTTTAAATGAGTAATAATATTTCACAATTTTTACTGTACTTTTAATCAATAAAATGCAGCCTTGCTGAGCAGAAGAGACTCTTTCCCACTTTCAAACAATGCTGCGTGTGTATTTGTCAGGATTTCTGCTCACAAAGGAGAAACATATGATTTATTTCAAAGCAGAAACTTCAAGCAAGTGTTGGTGTGGTATCAGGAGCAGATTGACTGCAGCAGCAGCTGATAACATGATGATTTGTGTGTCTCTCTCACCTCCAGAAGGAGAAGCGTTTCTCTCCGGCTACGGTCAATTTGTTCCCCTTCATGCAGGACTAATGCTTTTATTCTCTCCTCCATCCGCCTTCCATCACCGGCTCCCACAGCGAGACCTCAGAGATATGCCGATGGCTATTTAACATATAGTTTACATGCGTGTTTCGGTGCGCGTGTGCAGAATGCAATGACTCATCAGAAGGCCTTAATGTGACAATGATAACGCCGGCCTTATTTAAATGTCAAGCCTTCACCGGGCGCAGATCGTTGACATCTAAATGTCAATTAGAATTATTTGAACGCAAGACTCGTGGGAATGAAACCAGTGCAGAGAATCGCAATGAGAAACACACACACGCGCACACACAGACCCCAAATGCTATTACTCAGCTGCAGAGGTGGGAAAAGCTGCTGAATTGACCACACGCGCTGTGTTTTATTAGGATCCGCTCTCATCTATCTCCAGTTTAACTTTAGAGGCCATTATTTTTTAGCACAGTGTTGGAGTTGGAGATAAAGCGCGTCGCGTTCCTGTCAGCCGTTTCGGAGTTTATGGCCGGTATCGCTGCAGCGCCTTTACACGCTAATCAAATTCATCCATCCTGCCGGGAGACTCGACCTTGACCCTTCACCCTCCGTTTGCCGCGTCAGACGGCTTCCGATTGGTCGGCCGGTGATTGGAGCCGTTATGGAGCGCTTTCTGTGATTCTGATATACTGTATAGGTGTTTGAGCAGAGCCATTGAGCGGGAGGTCAAAGGTCAGAGGGGTCACGGAGTGAAAGAGGCTGTTCTATAGCTCAGTTCACTAGAGCTTAAATACAAGGACGTCCCAAAGCAGCTTTACATAGTTGCCAGCTTAAACTCTGAGGGAACGGAGGGTCTTTAGAGGACAGCGATCGTCCTGTCACCAGAAAGACTGACCTCAGTGACAGGAAACATGTGATTTGAGAAAGTGCTGAAACGCCACAAAATAAATTAAATCACAGAAAAGAGTGAGAATGAGTGGAAATGCTAGCCACATCATCCCTAATAGGACTTATATGAAATATTTAAAGCGTTTATTGAGATTTTATGTATATTTGTGATTAATGTTAAATATGATTTAACATATGAAGAGTTAATTTACAAAAACATATAACAATTTTCAAAAATCTTTTTTTTTCACTGTGCAATCTCAATCAAACTGCAGTTGGGTTATTTTGATTAAGTAAGAAATAACTAAAAAACACACCTAACTAATGCAATAAAACAATAAAAACATGATAACAATATAAAAAACATGATGTTATCTGTTTTTGCAAATAAACTCTTCATATACACTTTTATATTACTTTTCAATATTATAGTACATTATTTTATTTCTATATTACATGTAAATTAATTCAGAAATAAGTATCAATTTATATTTATATATTAATGTTTTGTAATTTTATATTATTAAATAATATATTATTTATAATACACTACCAGTCAAAAGTTTTTGAACTGTAAAATATTTTTAATGTTTTTTTTAAAGAAGTCTCTTTTGCTCACTAAACCTGCATTTATTTGATCCAAAATACAGCAAAAGCTGTAATATTGTGAAATATTTTTACTGTTTAAAATAACTGTTTTCTATTTGAATATATTGTAAAATGTAATTTATTTTTGTGATCAAAGCTGAATTTTCAGCATCATTACTCCAGTCACATGATCCTTCAGAAATCATTCTAATATTCAGATCAAGAAACATTTGTTGTATTATTATTATTATTTTTTTAAATCAATATTTAAAACAGTCAAAACACATTTTTCAGGATTCTTTAAAAAGTAGAAAGATCCAAAGATCAGCATCTTTTGTTACATTTTACACTATACCAGAAATTATAGAAATGAATACTTTTATTTAGCAAGGATACTTTAAATTGATCAAAAGTGATTCTAAAGACATTTGTAATGTTACAAAAGATTTCTATTTCAGATAAATCCTGTTTTTCTTTCTATTCATCAAAGAAACCTGAAAAAAATCTACTCAGCTGTTTTCAACATAATAATAATAATAATGTTTTTGAGCAGCAAATCAGAATATTAGAATGATTTCTGAAGGATCATGTGACTGGAGTAATGATGATTAAAAAATCAATTTTGAAATCACAGGAATAAATGATATTTTAAAATATATTCACATAGAAAACAGCTATTTTAAATAGTAAAAATATTTCAAAATGTTTCTGTACTTTAGATCAAATAAATGCAGGCTTGGTGAGCAGAACAGACTTCTTTAAAAAAAAAACATTAAAAATCTTTTGACTGGTGGACTATATAAATGTTATTGTGTATATAATATAATTAATTTATAATTATATAATTTATTTAGTTATTATTCAGCTATATATTAATGAATATTTAATGTTATATATCATTTAACATTTCCATATAAATATATAAATATGAAATTGAGTAGTAAATTGTATGCTATTGTGAGCATGACCTGTTAGCGTATTAAAAGAGTGCAGATTGCTTACTTCAGTGTGTGTGTGTGTGTGTGTGTCTTATCTCTCTGGCTGCAGTTTGCTCGGGGTTATTTTGTTTATAGTGGCGAGTGAAACACAAGAACTCTCGGCTGGTGTCGCTTTATCAGCACCTAAACACACACACACACACACACACACACACACACGCAGCAGATAGTGTGTGTAAATAAGAGTGATTTGTCTGCTGGAGTTTTTCCTCTCTGCTCGGGTTAATCAATAGACTGTTAATAGTATTTTCAGTGACCGTCGGCAGGTAATCAATGAGTTAAAACAGAGGAAGAGGAGTTTGAAGGGCAGAGAGTCAACGGCTAGACACACACACACACACACACTATTACAGTGAAATGACTTCATCTGCGAAGAAGCGTTTAAGCAGCAATGCATGATTGTGAACATAGTTATGGCTAAAGTATATGATAATACACAACTTTCTGATTCGTCGTCCTTGCGCTGGCAGATTGAGTAGAGATGCAGGAGAGTAAAGTGTGATGAAGTGTATGTAAAACAGGCTTTTGTTGTGATGCAGATTTACGGAGGCGTTTGAGACTCTGTTTGTATGGAAATGCCGCTTTACTCCTAACGGCAAGGTTGAGCTGCTGTTCGGGCAGGATTAGACCGTTATTTATATCGAGCTTTAACTCACGCATGTGATTAGAAACTTTTAATCGCTCTATTTTCCCCAAACGCCCCAGAGAAACAGTTTGTTTTGAATTTTTAAAGCTGTTAAGAATTTATTAGTGCAGTTGGCTTAGTCATCACTACTTGTGGAGTTTTTACTGCTTTTTAGTCTCTTCTGTTTATTTGAGCAAAAATACAGTAAAAAAGTGAAATATTTTTACAATTTGAAACAGCTGTTTTCTATGTGAATATCTGTTGAAATGTAATTTATTTCTGTGATCAAAGCTGAATTTTCAGCATCATTACTCCAGTCTCCAGTGTCACATGATCCTTCACAAATCATTCTAATATGCTCAGTTACTAAAAAAAGAAAAAACTAACACTTTTGTTCCTCAAGGAGAATATATATAGAATATATATATTCTCATAATTTCAAGAATAAAGTCAAAATACTATGAGAATAAATTCAAAATATTACGAGAATAAACTCAAAATGCTACGAGAGTAAAGTCTTAATATTACGAGAATAAAGTTGAAATATTACGAGAATAAAATCAAAATACTACGAGAGTAAAGTCAAAATACTATGAGAATAAATTCAGAATATTACGAGAATAAACTCAAAATACTACGAGAGTAAAGTCTTAATATTACGAGAATAAAGTTGAAATATTACAACAGTAAAGTCGAAATACTACAAGAGTAAAGTTTAAATATTATGAGAATAAAGTAAAAATATTACGAGAATAAAATCAAAATACTACGAGAATAAAGTCAAAATACTACGAGAGTAAAGTTGAAATATTTTGAGAGTAAAGTCATAAAATTACAAGAGTAAAGTCGAAATACTCTGGGAGTAAAGTCAAAGTACTACGAGAGTAAAGTTGAAATACTACGAGAGAATAAGGTCAAAATACTCTGAGAGTAAAGTCAGAATATTAGGAGAATAAAGTCAAAATACTATGAGAATAAATTTGAAATATTACGAAGGAACAAGGTCAGAATATTGCGAGAGTAAAGTCGAAATATTTTGAGAGTAGTCTTAAAATGAAGAGAGTAAAGATGAAATATTACAAGAGTAAAGTTGAAAAACTACAAGACTAAAGTTGAAATATTATGAGAGTAAAGTCAAAATATTACGAGAATAAAGTTGAAATATTTAGAAAATAAAGTCGAAATACTACGAGAGTAAAGTCTTAAAATTACAAGAGTAAAGTCAAAATACTACGAGAATAAAATAGAAATATTTCGAGAATAAAGTCTTAATATTACAAGAATAAAGTCAAAATACTACGAGAGTAAAGTTGAAATATTTTGAGACTAAAGTCATAAAATTACAAGAGTGAAGTCGAAATACTCTGGGAGTAAAGTCAAAGTACTACGAGAGTAAAGTTGAAATATTTAGAAAATAAAGTCGAAATACTACGAGAGTAAAGTCTTAAAATTACAAGAGTAAAGTCAACATACTACGAGAATAAAATAGAAATATTTTGAGAATAAAGTCTTAATATTTCGAAAATAAAGTTGAAATACTACGAGAATAAAGTCGAAATATTTTGAGAGTAGTCCTAAAATGAAGAGAGCAAAGTTGAATTACTACAAGAGTAAAGTTGAAATATTATGAGAGTAAAGTCAAAATACTACAAGAATAAAGAATTAACGTGGCATTAAAACGCTGTCATAGAAAACAGCTATTAGAAACTGTAAAAATATTTCAGATTTTTACTGTGTTTGTGATCAAATAAATGCAGCCTTGAAAGCCTTGAATGTTCAAGCAGTAGCACATGTAAAAGTCTATTTTGTCTGTGACATCATGTCAGTGGTGAATGGAAACGGTCAGGTGTGCAGTAGCACGAGTCTCTTCAGCGGTTTCTCTCTCTCTCTCTCTGCAGTGGTTCTGTTATTCCGGCTCTGTAAGAAGCTCGGAATCTCATTATTCCCTTTCAGGATCAGCAGGGTTTCGCTCCTCCGCCGTTAAGGCAGCACTTCCCTCTCGGCGAGCGTCTGCTCAATCGCAGACCGCTGTCCTCCTTCCGGCCATTTCATCTCATCCGCTTCACAATTACACGTGCGCTTTTAGCTCAACCTGAAAGGAAAAATCACCGGGTTTCCTTTTTTGCAGAATATCAAGCTCTCATTTAAAAAGTTTGACATTCTTTGTGCCGGATATATATTTCTCAATAGCACAGCGTCGAAGTGCTCAGATTGTTCTGGCGAATGCTTTCGTCCATAATCGCGCTCCGAAGGAAACGGGCCGCTCGCCACAGGAAACGCTTTTATTGTGTGTTGAAATTAAAAGCGTTTGACTGTCAGACCAGAAACTGCTGAAGAACGTGATGGAGACGCGGCTTCGATACTCCAGTTTGACGAAATACAAGCTGATCAAAATTAATTCATATATTAATATATTATTTTACATTTTAGATTTTACATTTATTTGTAAAGATTTTGAATTCTAAATGTAATCACTTAAACTGTACTTAAGTACTTTCTTCGTTACAAATAAAAATAAATAATCTAAATAAATTATATGCGGAAATATATACGTTTTTTAAATTGCATTATATGTTATATATTTGTAATATTTTTTTTAAATAATATATACTCATTAAACATTATATATATATATATATATGTATGTATAATTATATATTATATAATTTCAAAAAATTAATATTTGTTGTTTTTATATTATTATATTATATTATAATATTTCAGTAAATTAAGTACACTAGTGGATACAAATCTTATTTTTGTTAATAATTTTTTTAATTAGTTAGAATTTTAATGTTTTTATCTTAATTTTAGTTACAATGTTAGTAATTGTTTGTGTGTTTTTGTCATTTTTATTGTTTTAATTATTTATTCTTTTACAATATATGTTTGCATAGTTTTTATACATTTTTGTTTCAGTTTTAGTTATTTTTAATGCATCAAGTCAAACTAAATGAAAATATGAAATGTTTGAGTTTTTATATTATTTCAATAAATTAAAATAACATACGTAGAGATAAGTAGATACAAATCTTATTTTTATTAATTTTTTTATTAGTTTTATTGTAATGTTTTCTGTTTTCATTTTAATTTGAGTTAAAATTTTGAATATATATATATATATATATATAGTCATTTGTATTGTTTTTGTTTATTTTTTTATTTCTACATAGTTTTTATACATTTTTGTTTATTTTAGTTTTAGTTATTTTTAGTTCATCATGTCAAACTGAAATGAAAATAAATGTTTGGGTTTTTATATTATTATGTTATATTATATTATGTTATGTTATGTTATATTATATCAATAAATTAAATAACATACTAGTGGATACACTAGGAATAATTGTTTAATTAGTTGGTATTTTAATATTTTCTGTTTTTATTTAATTTTAGTCAAAATATTAGTTTTTTGTGATTTTTGTGATTTTTATTGTTTTTTTACAATAGATGTCTACATAGTTTTTATACATTTTATTTCAGTTTTAGTAATTTTTAGTGCATCATGCCAAACTAAATGCAAATAAGAAATGTTTTATAATTATATTATATTATATTATTTAATCGATTATTTTATTTCAAGTAAAAAAAATCCATTTTCGTTTTAGTTAATCATTATAACCCTGTTTTTTTTCATGATTATTTATAAGCAAAAAATAATGAGGATACAGACAACTACTCCCTACTCTCTTAATCTTTACTCTAATAAATATTTCACATTATGTCCGATGTGACGCACCTGTTCATCTTCAGTCCGTCGATGACAGAAACGAGCGTCCGTGAGTCCAAGGATGATTCACTTCACCTCCATTGTCTGAATCAAAGCGCTCGACGACTCATTTGATTGATTCGATCATCACGAGTGTTTTGTCTCATTTCTCCAGAGATTCGAGCTGCTTTTAATGGAATCCGTCATTTAAGGCTTTGTGCGATACGTCACGTTATAATGCCTGTTATCTCAGGCTTGTTAAAGATGAACCGCAGTCTGTTTCCTTCATAAAAATGGATGTCAGTTGGTCTTTAACGAGCCGTTTTTACAGGAGCTCCCGAACGCCGTAGACGAGCGGCGTCTCATTAGCGCGGACGCGTTTAACACGCCGTCTTTGTCTTGTTAAGAGTGCGTTTGAGTGAGAAGTAATTGAGAGGCTCCACAAAGAGCTTCATTCCCGTTTGAATGATTAATGCGTCCCGTCTCGGCCGCGGCCTCCAGTCTGTTCAACTCTCACCTCCGGTGTTTCTTACAAGCCGCTGATTAAAAGGTGTTTCCAGAGCCGTGTTTTAATCTGCGGCCACACACGCGCCGAATAAAGATCAGCCTTCGCTTCGCTTCACTCTCGCAGACTGCGCTCGGCTCCGTGCCGTCAGAAAACAGGCTTTTGGGAACCGAACGCACGGATGATCCCGCGTTTAGTGTCCGGAAACTCAGGATGACGGGATTTCTGAGGGTCTTAGGAGGACTTCATTTACCCATGCACAGTTTAAAGTCTTAAAAAGGTCTTAATTCGCATGAACTGCAAAAAATTCTTCAGTATTTTTGTCTTGTTTTTGTCTTAAATATCTGAACATCTTTTAAACCAAGATACATTTCCTGGAGATGCAAAATGAAGACATGAAGTCTTGTTTTCTGAGAAATTGAACAAAAGAGTTCTGTCAGCTGGGAATAAAAACTTGTTTTGCCTTTGAATTAAGTTGATTTTTAAGATATTTAACAGAGCAACCTCTGTTGCTTTTCTGTCGTGTTTTTTTTTTTGAATGTTAATAAAATAAAATAAAATAAAAAACAATTTCAAAAATCATGGACAAAATGGTTAAATGGTCCTGAAAAAATAGTCACATTTGTTCTCCTTGCAGTCAAAAATGACCTTATTGTAAACAAATTGAAAACGAATTTCACACAACATGTTTAGATTTATAACTTTGTTTTAAAATACAATACGTTTTTGAAAATACATATTTTATGTAAAATTTGAAAATAAAAAAATTTGCATTTTTTTCTTACTAATTTTTTTTTAAATTACATAACATTTTGTAATTAATAATTTGTTTTCTTTTTTTCTTTAATTTTTTTATCAGAATGGTATGAAACTTGGTAAATGTTTTGCCACTTGCTTTGTGAATCAAATTTAATAAAATTAAATTAAATTAAATTAAATTAAATTAAAGTAAATTAAATTAAAAACAGTTGGTAAATGGTCTTGAAAAAAATAGTCACATTTGTTCTCCTTGCAGTCAAAGTTACCGCATTGTAAACAAATTGAAAACAAATTTCACACAATTTGTTTAGATTTATAACTTTGTTTTAAAATACAATATGTTTTTGAAAATACATATTTTGTGTAAAATTTCAAAATAAAATTTTTGTGCATTTTTTTTCTTAATAACAAACTTAAACTACTTTCAAATTTTTTATTAATTATTTTTTTATTTTTATTTTTTACTTTTTTTTATCAGAATGGTGTGAAACTTGGTAAATGTTTTGCCACTTGCTATGTGAATAATAAAAATAAAATAAAATAAAATAAAATATTTTAAATTAAAAAAATAAAAGAATAAAAAATCATGGACAAAATGGTTAAATGGTCCTAAAAAAATAGTCACATTTGTTCTCCTCACGGTCAAAAATGACTGCATTGACGACAAATTGAAAACGAATTTCACACGTTTAGATTTATTTTCTCAAAGTTTTAAAATACAATTTTTACAATTGTTACAATTGACAAAATTGTTACAATTAAAAATTCATGTAAAAATTTGAAAAAATAATTTTTGTGCATTTTTTTTTCTTAATAATAAACTTAAACTAATTATTTTTTTTAATTAAACTAACTTCATTCTGATACATTTTGCATAAAACAAGACTTATAATTTAAGTCATTTTGCTTCTTAAATAAATGTAACTTGATTTAATAATCTTTAGACATTTGTATTGGAGTACAGTAAAAATTATTTCCATATTCTAGTGTTTAAAAGTAGAAATGTTTATTTATTTATTCATTTTTTTTATTATTAATAAATCTTAAGTTTGGCTTCCTAAACCCTGCAGAAACCCTGCTATAATAGTTTTTTGTTCCGTCAGTGTGTCTCGGTTGCTCAGGTCTTTGTAAAAACAATTTTGAAGTGGGGACGGAGCAGGTTAAGCTTCCCGGTTCCTCATCAGGAGCGTCAGATTGCCTGTCCGGGGCTTCGGATCGCCGCCGTAATGCCAGCGAATGTGTGTGAAACGCTGAATTGCACTGAAATGCTGCTCAGATTGAACCCAGAATGGAAATTGATCGTGTTACGGAGCCGCTGCTCCTGAGGGAGTCGAGGAACAGAGCTTTCATTAAAGAAGAAGCCGGTCTGGAACGCTGCTTTGGTCTGGAGAAACTTCACAAAGTCCAGAAAGACGTCACATCAGCACAAATGGATTTACATGTGCTTTCCTGTTAGAAAACACTGTTGTTGTCTGTAAATAAGTCTTTATTTGCTATAGAATAATTGCTGTATTAAAAAATCATAATAATTAGGCAAAATGCACCAAAATATATCCAGGTCACATTGGACTAAAAAAAAAAAAAAGTGTAAAAAAAGACAGTCATGACAATTAACCATATTATAGCCCAGATTAAATAAATAAATAAAGTAAAATCAATAAAAATAAATTAATATTTTTATTATTATTTTTATTTCACATTTTGTATTAGTTATTTTTTTTTAGTGTTTTTAAAATCCTTTCTAAGACCAAGTAAAGAAAATGTACAAAATAAATTAAAGGGAACAAATTATGGTCTCTAAATTTAAATGTCTTGTATTAGCAAATGCTTCAAAGTTTGAAAATACAATATTTTAATTCATAAAATAAAATAAAATAAAATGAATAAATAAATACCAAATTATAAATGAATGAATGAATAAGTAAATAGATAAAAAAAAAAAAATAAATGAATGAATTGAATGAATAAATATAAATAAAAAAATAAAAAAATAAATAAGTTCTTCCTTAGTATTTTTTTTGTTTTTCAGTGCAAACATTTAAAGATTCTTAAATCAAGTTACAATCAAGACTCAAGTTTGTTGTCTTTTTAAAGAAGGCAAAAAATATCTAAAAAAAAAAAAAAAAATCATGACGAATAAACACATTATACCCCCGAAATAAATAAATAAATAAACAAACAAATAAACAAAGTAAAAAAAATACTTTTTTTAGTGCATCAAGAGAAATGGTGAAAATGGTGAAATAAAATGTATAATTTTTTAGATTTTCTTTAATTTCATTTAACATTTTAGGTAAAAAAATAAATAAATAAATAAATTATTATTATTTTTTTATAGTTTTAGTTAACTGTAATAACTGGCAGAGGTTGTACAGACACATTTACACTAAATACAGTTGATAAAATAGTGTTCATGTATTTGATATTGCAGGTTTTTATGGTTTCACAATGAATATTTTTCCTGTGTTGTTCAGATGCGAGGCCCTTAAACACTCAATTGGTTCTTATTTTTTGGTCGCACTTACCTGGTACA
Source organism: Labeo catla (assembly GCA_012976165.1). NCBI lineage: Eukaryota > Metazoa > Chordata > Actinopteri > Cypriniformes > Cyprinidae > Labeo > Labeo catla. Next base: position 49,808 of record VONZ01001708.1, read on the forward strand.
CATTGGAGATCTCAATTAGAATGCCATCAAACTTAAAATGCAACTGGTAAAACATTGTTGTTTTTTTTTTTGCATTTGAAGCTTTTTATGCTTTAATTAAGCGCATTGCATGTTCTCCCGTGTTTCAGATCCCATGCACGGCCCTCGACGGCTGCAGGTGGTGGACATCAAATCCAAGCAGTTCACGATTCGCTGGGAGCCGTTCGGATACAACGTGACGCGCTGCTACAGCTACAATCTGACGGTGCAGTACCGCTACACGGCCAACGGCAAAGAGGAGACGCGCGAAGAGACCTGCTACGACATCCTGAACGCGTCGCCGCAACACACCATCCGCAACCTGCCGCCGTACACCAACGTCAGCATCAAACTGCTGCTGCGCAACCGCGAGGGAGTCAAAGAGAGCGAAGAGCTCGACGTGCTGACCGACGAGGACGGTCAGTCATTAACATTCGTCCTAATGCTGTATTCACAGTCATTTGTGCCATTTATATATATATATATATACTGGTATTTTTATGATTTTGCTGCAGTGTCAGACATAACAAAAATTACTCCTGAAAACATTCATTTTAATGTTATATTAAGATTTAGATTTAGTACAGCTAAGTCCTAAAAAAAATGTATATATAAATATATATGTATAGATACAGATATTTATTTTGTATTTTTATGATTTGCTGTATTATTAACATTATTATACAGTATTGCTAACATTATTATTTATTTAAAAAATTGTATTATTGGTATTTTATAATTTGGCTGCAGACATAAATCAAGTTTAATTTATACATTTTCTTGCAAAAAATAAATAAATAAATAAATAAATAATATATATATATATATATATATATATAGTATTTAGTACAGCTAAATCATTAAAAAAATTAATTGTATTATTATTATAATTATTATTATTGATATTTTTATGATTTGGCTGCAGACATAAATCAAGTTTAATTTATTAATTTTCTGCAAAAAAAAAAAATTAATGAATAAAAATTATATATATATATATATAGTATTTAGTACAGCAAATCATTTTAAAACATTAATTGTATTTTACATATTGTTATTATTATTGGTATTTTAAGGATTTGGCTGCAGACATAAGTCAAGTTTAATTTATACATTTTCTAAGTAAAACAAATAAATAAATAAAAATTATATATATATATATATATATGCATTTAGTAAGAAGTAAATCATTTTAAAAAATAATTGTATTATTATTATTATTACATAAATTTAAGATTTACAGACATAAATCAAGTTTTAATTTATATATTTTAAAAAAAATATATATATATATATATATTTTTTTTTTACTGGTATTTTTATGATTTTGCTGCAGCGTCAGACATTCAAAAAAATACTCCTGAAAACAAAAACATTCATTTTAATGTTGTATTAAGATTTAGATTTATTACTTAATCATGTAAACCATTAAAAAATATATATTTTTATTATTATTATTATTGGTATTTTTATGATTTGACTGCAGACATAATTCAAGTTTAATTTATACTTTTCTTACAAAAAATAAAAATCTTAACAATAAAAAAATTAACTTAACGTAATATTAAGAGTGTATAATAAACACTTTTGTACACATTTCTATGTTAAAAAAAAGCATTTTATTGGTATGTTTTGCCTGTAACATCATATAAGATTCAAGTTTAACTTAGACATTTTCTTGCGAAAACTAAAAATAAATATTAACAACAAAAAACAAAGGCATTTATCTAAATAAGATATACTATATATGTTTAAATAAATAGTTTATATATTTTTGCTATATGTGTGTATATATATATATATTTATGATTCAATTATTGCAAAACAACAAAAAAAATCTTAACACAAAATTTTCATCTTAATGTTATGTTTAAGAGTATATTAAACATTGACATTATTACAAAATGTTGTATTTAAAAATAAAAAAGGTTTTATGTTTTGGTTTCAGCCTCAGGCATGATTCCAGTTTGTTTTATTACATTTTCTTGGTCTTTGAATTTGTTTTTAATAAAACCATCTGAAAACAAGGTTTTTTTTTTTTTCTATCAGGAATGAGGTCATTTGTGTTGAACTTAATTCCATTTGCATTCATGAACGGCTTCAGTTCTTGTTGGTGTCAAGTTTGGGTGTTAAGTGCGTGTTATTTTTCCCAGACAACAGCGTCCATTTAAACAGCATGTTTTATGAAGAACGTTTCAAAACATAACAATCCTGCTGTCAAGGCTGAAGGAGGAACCTCTGGAGATGTTCAGAGGTCAAGGAACCGCATGCAGGCCTTGGGTCGCTTCCATATTCCTTTTGTCTGAACAGATGAATAATCCGTCTCATGCTTGGAGGCCGTTCGTTTTAGCATTACATATTGAATACAAGAGAATATTGATTTAAAACACATCAGTGTCTCCTCAGACCGACACGGGTTTGATCAGCAGACTCTGATCAGTTAGTCTTTTGTTCAGTTCCTGCATTTTCTCCTGTTTTCCAGTTCCCGGCGCCGTCCCGCAGGAGTCCATCCAAGGAAGCACCTACGAGGAGAAGATCGCCCTCAGATGGAGGGAACCGCTCCAGACGTACGGCATAATCAAGCAGTACGAAGTGAGTCCCGATTCCTTCAACCTTCAGCGTTCGTCTTCGCCTCGCAGCCATATTTCATTCACTGCACTCTCTTAATTGACTAATAAATCTAAACTAATAACCTTTAGATCTGAAGGAACGCGCATGTTAACACAATCTGTTCGCAGCCGGCGCTTTACGATGGAGTTAAACGCCGTTCAGGTCAGCGGCGCCGAGAGATTCCATTAAAAAAGAGACACCGCAACAGTTACAGCCTCGTACAGGAAAATGAGCTTAAACGGAGACCAAATGCACAGCTGTTTCTCCGGAGAAAAAAGACTGCAGTAATATTAAGTCATGAAAATATGAACATTCGTGAATGTTGAAAACTCTAGTTTTTAAAATGTTATAGAAACTTTTTTTTCTTGTGAATGAAACATTCCAACATTCCAAACATTCCATTAAATGCAAACGTTGTGAACGATACTTTGTTACTGAAAGTAACATTCATGTAACATTTTTTAAATGTTGCTACTTGTTTCAGAACGTTCAGAGAATGTTCAAAAGTAACATTCCATAATGTTTGCAAAAAAACTGGACATTTTGAACATTCAAGGAACAACTTTTATTTATTAAAAAAAGAGCCACAATTTCAGCCTCCTACAGGAAAGAAATGAGATGGAAATGAGTTTAAATGGAGATCAAATGCACGGCAGTAAAATTAAGTTATGGAAACGTTATTTCGCAATGTAACACAAAACATCTAGTTTTTAAGTGTTTCAGAATTTTTTTTTTTTTTTCTTGTGAATGAAACATTCCAACATTCCATTCCATGGAAACATTATGTGAATGATACTTTTAAATGTTCTCTGAACATTCAGTAACATTCATGTATCATTTTTTAAAATGTTGCTATGTGTTTCAGAGCGTTCAGAGAACATTCAAAAGTAACATTCCATAATGTTTGCAGAATATTGTCAAATGTAAATTCTAAAACATTTAAAAAACTGGACATTTTGAACATCCAAGGAACAATTTTTATTTCTAAAAAAGAGCCACAATTTTAGCCTCCTACAGGAAAGAAATGAGACGGAAATGAGTTTAAACGGAGACCAAACGCTCAGCTGTTGCTCCAGAGAATGTTTTACAAACATTCCTATTAAGTTATGTTTCAGAAACTTTTTTTCCTTGTGAATGAAACATTCCAACATTCCAAACATTCCATTCCATGCAGTCATTATTTGAATGTTACTTTGTTACTGAACATAACATTCATGTAACATTTTTAAAATGTTGCTACTTGTTTCAGAACGTTCAAAAGTAACATTTCATAATGTTTGCAAAATGATACAATGAAATGTTTTTTTTTTACATTTGCATAACCAAAAAAGTAAATTCTAAAGCAATTTGTATTTATTAAAAACAGCCACTGCAACAATTACAGCCTCCACCAGGAAAGAAATGAGACAGAAATGAGACCAAATGCGTAATTATTTCTATATAGAAAAAGACAGTAGTAATCTCACACCCAGACAACAAAAGTATGTTTTAAGAATGTTTTGCAAACGTTCCTATTAAGTTATGCAAATTTTATTTCTGAATGTTCAAAAATATCTAGTTTTTAAAATGTTTCAGAACATTTTTCTTGTGAATGAAACATTCCAACATTCCAAACATTCCATTCCATGCAAACATTATGTGAATGATACTTTGTTACTGAAAAGTAACATTCATGTAACATTTGTTAAATGTTGCTAATTGTTTCAGAATGTTTAGAGAACATTCAAAAGTAACATTCTCATAATGTTTGCAAAATAATACAATGAAATGTTCCTTTTTATGTTTGCATAACCAAAAAAAGTCAATTCTAAAACATTTAAAAAACTGGACATTTTGAACATTCACAGAACAATTTTTATTCATAAAGAAAAAGACAGCAGTAATCTCACACCCAGACAACAAAAATATGTTCTAAAAATGTTTTGCAAACGTTCCTATTAAGTTAATCAAATGTTATTTCTGAATGTTCAAAAATATCTAGTTTTTAAAATGTTTCAGAACGTTTTTCTTGTGAATGAAACATTCCGACATTCCAAACATTCCATTCCATGCAAACATGTGAACGATACTTTGTTACTGAACGTAACACTCATGTAACGTTTTTTTAAATGTTGCTACTTGTTTCAGAACGTTCAGAGAACATTCAAAAGTAACATTCTCATAATGTTTGTGAAATGATGCAATGAAATCAAACCAACCAAAATCAAAAAAGGTAAATTTAAAAAAAATCTGGATGAGCTGCTCTCTTTATAGCTCTGTATTCTGATTGGGTGACATCTAGTGACTCATGTGATACAGTATTCATACATACGTGTGGACGCGCAAACGCTGAGCTGTTTCTCCGGCCGTCGCTCTTGTTTTCCTGTCGGAGGGGATTTTCATTGTTTCAGTGGCAGTAAAAGACTCTGGGATTTGCAGGGCACTGGAATAACAAACAGAAGCACATACCGCAGCGATGGGCTCACAGGAAGCTCACGCAGCAGGAATGTGGCAGGAGAAAACACGTTTCCTTTACGGGAAAAAACACCACATGAAATCAACACTGATTCAGGTTGCTGCTCTGATTGTGATGATATCTATATAATCGTTCATCTAAATGAGCTAAAATAGCTTGTCGAATGACTCAGAAATGCATTGTATAATGAAAGTCAAATGGGTTGTGAGCTCTAAAGCTTCAGTCTGTACATTATCAAAGGAATAGTTCATCCAAAAACTGAAAATATGGTCATTCCTAGTTCATCCAAGATTAGGAAAAGTTGGTTTCTTTATCATATTTGTAGAAATGTATTATTCCATCACTTGCTCACCAATGGACGTGAATGGGTGCCGTCAAAATGAGACCCCAACCGTGAGTCCGTAATCCATAATAACGCTTCCTCCTGTGAAGAAGTCACATCAAAATCCAGCCACATATTTATTTAGAGCTTCTGTATTTTGTTTTGGCTTGTAAATGGTGCTTGATCTGTGCAGATTTCTCTCCTGATTCAGACCAGACCACTTTTTCACTGGAGGAAGCGTTATTATGGATTATGGTCTCCATGTATTTAAGTTAAAAATGTCAGCTTTTGTCTTCTCGAGATGTTAACTGATGGTGGTGTGGATTACTTGTGGATTATTGTGATGTTTTTATCAGCTGTTTGGACTCTCATTCTGATGGCACCCATTCACATCCATTGGTGAGCAAGTGATGGAATAATGCATTTCTACAAATCTGATAAAGAAAACAATAACACATTTCACTCTCATAATGCAAAGCACTTTTAGTCCTGGAGGCTTGTGCATTTTGTAGATGTAGGTTTGTTTACTTGCTCACCAGTGGATCCTGGATGGGTGCCGTCAGAATGACAGTCCAAACAGCTGATAAAAACATCACAATAATCCACAAGTAATGTAAACCTGCTCTTAAATTTGAAGCAGCTTGTTTAATGACTCAGAAGTGCTTTGTATAATGGAAGTCAATTGTGTTGTGAGCTCTAAAGCTTTAGTCTTTACAGTACTGAAGGCATAGTTCATCCAAAAACTGAAAATGAGCTGTAAATGTGCTTATTCTGAGGCCATCCCAGATTAGGATGAGTTTGTTTCTTCATAAGATTTGAAAAAATGTGTCATTCCATCACTTACTCAGCAATGGATGTGAATGGGTGCCGTCAGAATGAGAGTCCACAAGTAATCCACACCACTCCAGTCCATCAGTTAACATCTTGAGAAGACAAAAGCTGAAACAAATCCATCATTTAGACTCCATAATCCATAATAACGCTTCCTCCAGTGAAAAAGTGGTCTGGTCTGAATCAGGAGAGAAATCTGCACAGATCAAGCACCGTTTACAAGCCAAAACAGTCCAAAATAGCTCTGAACAAATGCGTGGCTGGATTTTTCACTGGAGGAAGTGTTATTATGGATTATAGATTCGTATTTTAGTTAAAAACGTCTTAATGTTGGATTTGTGTCAGCTTTTGTCTTCTCAAGATGTGAACTGATGGACTGGAGTGGTGTGGATTACTTGTGGATTATTGTGATGTTTTTATCAGCTGTTTGGACTCTCATTCTGACGGCACCCATTCACATCCATTGGTGAGCGAGTGTTAGAATGACACATTTTTTCAAATTTGATGAAGAAACAAACTCATCCTAATCTGGGATGGTCTCAGGATAAGCACATTTACAGCTCCTTTTCAGTTTTTGGATGAACTATGCCTTCAGTACTGTAAAGACTAAAGCTTTAGAGCTCACAACCCATTTCACTTCCATTATACAAAGCATTTCTGAGTCATTAAGCAAGCTGTTAAATTTAAGAGCAGGTTTATGTTACTTGTGGATTATTGTGCTGTCTTCATCAGCTGTTTGGACTCTCATTCTGACGGCACCCATTCAGGATGCATTAGCGAGCAAGGTAACAAACATGCATTTACAAAATGTACAACCCTCCAAGACTTAAAAGTGCTTTGCATTATGAGAGTGGAATGTGTTTTTGAAGCACACAGTATATTTTGGCTGTTACATCGTGTGCTCATTTTGTGATGATTTGAGAAGCGCGTGACTCATTCTGCGGCTGGAAAGTCGGAACAAAGCGGCGCTCAAAAGAGTCATTGTTGCAGAACTTCATTTGTGGAAATGCGACCAATTAAGCTGTCAGGTTCACGTTATGAAATTACATTCTGTCATCGCGCTCGGCGTTAAGGAAGTGTCAGGGCTGCGATCTGTGCCGTTCTCAAAGGGAAAAGGAGCAAACAAAAGCTTTCTGCCTCATTAGAGTCGCTCGACTTCCTGCGGGATCGCTCCTCCGTGGCATTTGGGGAGGCTCATGTGCGCTTGTGTGCCGGTACGGAGCGTTTCTGCGGGGTTGAAGGGATGCAGGTGTGTGTTCTGTCACACCGATGAGCTTTTGTTGCTGTGACGTGCGCCGCGGTAATTGCACAGACAGCGAGTCGCCCCAGTGCATTCTGGTTTAAGTGCATTGCTCTGAAACACAGTAATGATGGAGCAGGACTGTGATCACAATAAATGTCCTGATCTGGGGTCAGACCTCCATAACCTTTATGAATTGCATGTGTGTGTGACTGCTGTCAGGTCTCTGTATCAGTTGACACAAAATCTGCTGTGTTTCGGTACAACTGATTTAAAGAGGTTTTCAGTCATTTATATGACACAGATCCCCAAATATGATCATCCTCATGTAATCGGTGCTGTTATAGTATAATGATTTTTATTTTGTAGATTTTACATTCACATTGACATTTTTGTAATTTTGTTATGTTTATTGTTATTTATTTATTTTTACGTCTATGTAGTTTTTATACATTTTTATTATTTTAGTTTTTCCCTTGGCAACTACCTAAAATAAAAACAGGTTTATTTGAATTAGTTTTTATTTTTAGATTTTTCATTTTTTTATTGTAAATCATTTTTGTAAAAAAATGTTTTTGTTTTTTTTTATTTTAATGGTTTTATTTTTAGTTATGATAAGCCTGACACAGCTATATATTTTCATGCACAAAGACTCAATTTAGACAAATTTAAATCGGTATACTATATATATCCATTTATAAATATTTTTGTACGTTTTTTTCAGCTGTACTGTAGGTGTATTATTTATTTATTTAAATATAATTTTGTTATTGTTTGCTTGTTTATTTTAATATAATTTTAATTATCAAATTATTTTAATATACTTATTTATTTAGTATTTATCAGATTATTTTAATATACTTTTTATTATTTATTTCAGATATAATTTGTATAGTTTATTTTAGTTTATTTTTATTTCCTTTAATATATTTATTAATTTGCTATATGTTTATTCATATTATTATTTGAGTATAATTATTTATTTATATTATTTAAAATGTCTATATAGTTTTTATACTTTTTTTCCCGTTTTAGTTTTTTCCTTAGAAACTACCTGAAATAAAAAATATTTCAGTTTGAATTAGTTTAATTTTCCATTTTTTTTTTCCCATTTTCATACCTTTTTTTTTTTACTGTACTGTTCGGTGTATTATCTATAAATTTATTATTTATCTTTACTTATTTATTTTAATATAATTTTATTAATAATCACATCATTATTTATACTTTTTATTATTTCTATATTTTAATATAATGTTATTATTTTTATAATTTTATTTTGTTTACTGTTTTTTTTTTTTCGTTTAATGTGTTTATTTATTTACTATATGTTTATTTCTTTTTATTATTTGAGTATATTTTTTGTTATTTACTTATTCACTTAAAAATAATACATATAAAAATGATTTATTTATTTAGAATAATCATTTTTTAGTTAGGGTTAGTTTGTTTTTTTACTGTACTGTTTGGTGTATTATCTATCAAATTTTAATTTATTTAAATATAATTTTCATTCTTTACTTGTATATTTTAATATTTTATTAATAGTCACAGTATTTTAATATACTTTTTATTATGTATTTATTTTAATATAATTTTATTTTATTGTTTAACAATTTTTAGTTTGATTTATTTATTTCTGTATTTATTTTATTATTTTTTTTATTATTATTAAACCCTGTTTTTCTTCTAAACTTTCCTTCTGGACCCCAGTTTAAAAAAAAAACACCTGGCTCGACCAATAGCATGCATTTGGGGCGGAGCTGTCTGTTTTCCTGACCAATGGTAGTTAAGAGTTTGAAACATGCTTAAACGTAGGCATTATTTTCCATTTCCATTTGGAACCACACAGAAACAACACAATTTACCCATAAACATGTTAAATATCTTCAACGAAACACCTCTTCGTAGCTGAAATCATCATCAGATTAGCCAAAATACCAACTAAACAAACACACGTGTGAATGACGGTTGAATTTTGAGGACTTTTACTGCTGTGGCTTTCACGCAGCTCTTGCATTTACTGATTTTAGAGAGAGAATAAACTGGATGTTTAATAAACGCAGTGTATTTGTGCAGCTCATCTGGAATAAAGATCAGCCTGTAATTGTGGTGCAGCACGCTTCCTTATTGCTGAGTAGTTTGTGCATTGTTGTTTATCAGGAATATTCCCCGGGATTTGATATTCCGGCACGGTTTTCCTGTGCGGATCAATGCGGTCGTCTATCCGTCTACCTGTCTTAGACTAATAGCAAAGAGCCACTTGGTATTTCACAGCTGATGAGTCCAATCGCCGCTCCCTTTGTGGCCTTAAATTGGAGCGGGAATAGAGCGGTATCAGCCGCGGCACCCATTAGCAGCTGAATGATTTATTCAAATCAAGCCCCTCAGCTACTTTTCATTAAGTTATATTAGAAGCGCGGGGCGTCTCGCTCTCGTCTCGCCTCCCGCTCCGCCGCCGAGAGCACAAGAGAATGAAGGAGAACAAAAGCGAAGCTCCTCCATCATAATAAAAGATCATACGCCGAAACGCTTCCTCCTTATTTTACAGCCGCTTCCCGCACGAGCCGCTCTTATTGTAATTGCTCCGAATCTTGTGTTATTGCTTTCTGCTGCTCGAGAGAGAAGCTCAAGACAAACACTTTATTTCTTTACATCAGGGATTCACAAATGGTTTTGTCAGCCCAACACACTAAACGTAAAATATTTACTTTAAGCCCATCTCAGATTTTAAGTTAATATTTAAATCATTTCATGAAATATTCACGTTTCCGCTTCTGTGATATCTGTTAATGCTCACATGACATGCAAGAAAATAGAGAAAATATGTATTTTTAGTAAGGGTTTGATTTTGACTTTGCAGCTGGACTTTAAAGTGAACTCAAACCTCTTTTTACTGGAATTAAATGTATTATTTTCTGTAAATAATAATAACAACAACAACAACAACAATAATAATAATAATAATAAATAACTTATTTTAACTAATTGTAAAATGTAAAACTTTTATAAATGAGAAAAAATAAAACTGAAATATATTGCTATTGTAAATTACAATTGTTCTGTAAAAAATACAATATATTATTACAGTATATTATTATTAATAAGGGTTTTATTTTGACTTTGCAGCTGTACTTACAATAATAATAACAACAACAACAACAATAATAATAATAATAATAATAATAATAATAATAATAAAATGAATAATAATAATAATAATAATAGTAAAATATTTTAAAATGAAAATATTTTAATGAATTATAATGAAATATATTACTATTGTAAACTACAATTGTACTTTAAAAAATTAAATATATTATTTTATTAGTAGTAAGAGTTTTATTTTGACTTTACAGACTTTAAAGTAAACTTATACCTCTTTTTACTGGAATTAAATGTATTATTTTGTGTCCACATTACATTCACACTTGTGTTTTAGGAGCCCAATCAAGTTGAATAAATGATAATAATAATAATAATAATAATAATAATAATAATAATAGTAATAATAATAATAATAATAATAATAATAAATAACTTATTATTTTAACTAATTAAAAACTGAAATCTGAAATATATTGTGAATTACAATTGTACTGTAAAAAAGCAAATAATATATTATGTTATTATTATTATTATTATTATTATTATTATTATTTTATTTAGCAATTTTTTAGGTACATTATTTATATTTATATATTATTATTTTCATTGTTTTAACTCTTAGAAAAATGAAGAAAATATGACGGTTGTAAATTACAATTGTACTGTAAAATAAATTTATTTTTTATTTTATTCTACACTGTAAGTTACATTATTATTATTTTTTATTATAACTATTGGTTTTATTGTTGTGTATTGTTTTATTGTTTTTAACTCTTTTAAAAATGAAAATATATTATTATTTAACAATATATTATTATTAAAATGCATTATATTAAATAATTTTACACTACAAGTTACAATAGTAGTATTTATTTTAATTATATTTTATTTGCATTATTATTTCTAATTTTTGTTTTAACTTTTATAGAAATTATTGGCAATATATTACTGTAGCAAATTACGACTGTACTTTAAAATGAAATTAAATTATATTAATAATTTTATTTTACATTACATATTACATTACTAATATTTGTGTCTTAAATAATTCACTTTCAACACCTTTAATATTTCAAATCATCAGACTTTAATTTTAGGAGAATACTGGTGAAATTCTGTTGCACAAAAATGTTAAAAATGTTGATTACTTTTGCATCATTCACATTAAGAAAATAAACTGAGTTTTGATTGCATGCTGAGTGCTCATCATAATATGCAGTAGGATTTTGGACCAATGAGATTGCACTGTGGGCGGAGCTTCCTCCATATGTGTTGAGTGTGTTGTGCTGTTGTGTGTCTGCAGATCTTCTATAAGGCCGTCAGCTCCTTCGATCCCGAGTTCAATCTGTCCAATCAGAGCGGGAAGGTGCTGAAGTTCAGTAACGAGACGTCGCACGTCTTCACGAGTCTGTATCCCGGATCCACGTACTCCTTCACCATCAGAGCCAGCACGGTCAAAGGATACGGGCCGCCCGCCATCACGCAGTTCACAACCAAGATCTCACGTAAGAGCCGTGCCAGCCACGTTTCACTGCAGTGTGTGTGTGTGTGTGTGTGTGTGTGTCTGCTGTACTCATATGTCACCTGTCAATCACAACAGCGCCGCGTATGCCGGGATACGAGCAGGAGACGCCGCTGAATCAGACCGACAGCACAGTCACGGTCCTGCTGAAACCGGCCCAGAGCAGAGGAGCGCCCGTCAGGTGCGTCATCACTCACACACACCTGCTCTATAGAGTGTGTGTAGAGTCACTCATTCACAGTCACATCAGCAACATTATGATACAAGCTGTTATGGAAACAGAACTGTTTGCTTTATATAAATATCTTAAAAAAATAAATAAATAAAAAGTAAACAAATGACAACATACACTGGCCTGAATCAAACTATTTATTTATTTATTTATTTAAAAATCTTCAATATATATTAAAAAAAGTTAAAAAATAAATAGATAAATAACTAAATAAATAACGTGAACTGGCCTGTATCAAACGGTTTATTTATTTATTTATTTTCATCATGTTATGGAAACAACACTGTTTGCTTTATATAAATATCTTAAAAAATAAATAAATAAAAAGTAAACAAATGACAGCATACACTGGCCTGAATCAAACTATTTACTTATTTATTTATTTAAAAATCTTCAATATATTTAAAAAAAGTTAAAAAATAAATAGATAAATAACTAAATAAATAACGTGAACTGGCCTGTATCAAACGGTTTATTTATTTATTTATTTATTTATGTTCATCATCATGTTATGGAAACAACACTGTTTGCTTTATATAAAAGTCAATATCTTAAAAAAAGTAAACAAATAACAAACACTGGCCTGAATCAAACTATTTATTTATTTATTTCAAAACCTTCAATATATTTAAAAAAAAGTAAAAAAAAAATAAAAATAAATAACAACATGAACTGCTTTATATAAAAAGCCTTCAATATCTTAAAGTATTTAAAAAAAACTGAGTAAATAACAACATAAACTGGCCTGAATCAAACTGTTAATGAATTAATATTAATTTTATTATTTTTTATATTTATTTATTTTAAAAACTTCAATATATTAAAAAAAAAAATAACTAAATAAATAACAACATGAACTGGGCTGAATCAAACTATTTTATTTATTTATTTATTTTATTTTATTTTTTATTTTTTTCATTATCATGTTATGGAAACAGCACTGTTTGCTTTATATAAAAAGGCTTCAATATAATAAAAAAAACATATTTAAAAAAATTGAATAAATAACAACATAAACTGGCCTGAATCAAACTATTGTTTATTTATTCATTTTCATCATCATGCTATGGAAACAGAACTGTTTGTTTATATAAAAGATATCTTAAAGAAAAGTAAAAAAATAAAAAAATAAATAAACTAAATAAATAACAACATAGACTGGCCTGAATCAAACTATTTATTTATTTATTTCAAAACCTTCAATATATTTAAAAAAAAGTAAAAAAAAAATAAAAATAAATAACAACATGAACTGCTTTATATAAAAAGCATTCAATATCTTAAAGTATTTAAAAAAAACTGAGTAAATAACAACATAAACTGGCCTGAATCAAACTGTTAATGAATTAATATTAATTTTATTATTTTTTATATTTATTTATTTTAAAAACTTCAATATATTAAAAAAAAAATAACTAAATAAATAACAACATGAACTGGGCTGAATCAAACTATTTTATTTATTTATTTATTTTATTTTATTTTTTATTTTTTTCATTATCATGTTATGGAAACAGCACTGTTTGCTTTATATAAAAAGGCTTCAATATAATAAAAAAAACATATTTAAAAAAATTGAATAAATAACAACATAAACTGGCCTGAATCAAACTATTGTTTATTTATTCATTTTCATCATCATGCTATGGAAACAGAACTGTTTGTTTATATAAAAGATATCTTAAAGAAAAGTAAAAAAATAAAAAAATAAATAAACTAAATAAATAACAACATAGACTGGCCTGAATCAAACTATTTATTTATTTATTTATTTATTTAATCACATTCTATTGTACTGAGAATCATTTGTAAATATAGTATAAATTAAGTATAAATAATAAAATATTTTTTTTTGTTTTAAAGTACAGTTGTATTGCAATAGTAAAGTATTTTTGTCTTATAAATTAATAATAATAATAATAAAAACAAAAAACAATAATATAAATGAGTTATTTTAATAATTTTAGTCATCATTAATATACTTTTTTGTTAATAATTTAAATGAAAGTTTATCAGTTTTTATATTTTTACTTTAATTATAGTTAGTTAAAGTTTTAGTAACTTTGTTTTTTTTTATTATTTTTATTTTTACATGTCTGTGCAGTTTTAGTTTTAAGTTTCAGTTTTCATTTTTAGTTTATTTAGTTTTAGTTTAGTACTTCAACTAACATAAAATAAGTTTATTTTTATATTTTATTGCATTTATTGCATATATTTATATGCATATGTTGTTGTTTTTTTTATACATGTAGTTTTATAAAATAAGTTTATTTTTATATTTTATTTTAAATATTATTTATGTAAATTATTATTATTATTATTATTATATTTTATTTTTTAAATTTAAATTTAGTTAATAATAATAATAACCCTGGTTATATTACAATAGTAATATATTTAAATAATAATAATAATAAAAACAAAGATTGTTGTTAATAATAATAATAATAATAATAATAATTCACTTATTTTATGTAAATTATGCAATAATAAGAAAATACTTTGACCATGGTCAAAAGAAATGAACTCGGATATACTGTTTGTCTGTTTTACAAATGATATTAATAATAATAAACTAATACTACTGATATATAACTCTCCTCAAAGCTCAGAGAATACGGTCAAAGGTGGATGAAGTGAGACTGTGTTAATGTGTTTGTTTGTGCGTTTGCTCCCGGCGCGACGCTCTTCTCATCTTTTGAAGATAAGAACAAAGCGTATCTCCGTCTCACGCTGAAAACATCACGTCTCGTCCCGGTTTCTTTGGCTCAGAATCCCGCGGCGTTAGATTGCGGTCAAGCGCTCTTTTTGCCCGGCGTTTGATTCCCGGCGGATGGAGACGCGGGCGATTCCTCTCACGTCTGACTGATTCTCAGCAGCTCTTCACGTGTGATGGTGATGTCTGCGGGTTCTTCGTTATTCAGCAGATGGTTGCGGTCGAGGGTCGCGTGTAGAAAGTGAGGATAAAAGCCTCTGCGGAATAAACGCATGTAAATCTGAGTGTTATTGAAAACACTCCACATACAGACGATGTGATATCACATCACCTCATGATCTTTACTTATTACAATCTAATGCTAAAACGGGTCTGAAAGTGCTTTGGTGGATCAGCGTGAAGCTGCTTCTAAAAGCCTTTATTAAGAGTCACCGAAACCTGGAAGCAGTCGAGACGGCAGCGGGACCTAACCAGATCTTACAGTACAACTTTCTATAAAGGTTATAGAAATGTTAGTATGTTAAAATGTACTTACAACCTTACTAATATTTGATATACATTGTCATAATGTTGAGAGAAATCGTCATGATGGTATTTGTGCTTGAACGTTCTCAGAAACGTTTCTCTGTAACAGTTAAGTAACGTTTTAATCACAAACTGTAAATGTTCTTGTAATGTTACATTTAAATTGTTACATTATGATGAAAATAATGTTAGCAGAATGCTTTAGGAAATGTTTTTGTTACATTTAAATAACGTCTAATCATAACAAAAAAAGTGGACGTTAGCATAAATAAATATATTAAGAATAAAAATAAATAAATAAATGTTTAAACAATGTTACATTGTGGGTGAAATTAAAGTTAGTAGAATGTTATTTCGTAACCTCTACATAATGTTACAATTGCAACATTTTAACATTTTAGAAACATTTCAAAACACATTTTTATAAACTAAATTTGTTAGCTGGTTAGCTTTATGTTTTAGACAAGAAAATGTTCATATGAGCTGGTTGGAAAAGTTTTTCTTTTCTTTCTTTCTTTCTTTCTTTCTTCTTTTTTTCTCTGTTAGATGAGAATAAACAGAATGAGCAGAACTCTGGCTAACTAGTAACCCGGTTTAGCCATTTATGTGACATTGAATAATTAGTTCTATAATCAAAACAAGATTTGTATGGTTAACTTGAACTAAAAATTAAAAAAATGCCTTAAAATAAACCATAACTGAGAAAACAAAACAAACCAAAACAAAAACAAAACAAAGAAAATTATTAAATATTATTATTATTATTATTATTATTATTATTAATTTATTACACATTATGATGTAATTGTAATTATATTTTTATTTTATTAAATGTTGCCAAAGCAACATTTCTTATTTTCGTTTAGTTCTACTTGCTGTCCTAATTAAAGCTAAAACTTAACAACAACAAACTTCAAAAAAAAAAAAATAAATATAAATATTCTTTCAAAAATAATAAAAATATAAAATAATACTAGACCAAATTCTATATTGTATATATGTATATATAAATATGGTTATTTTTGCTGACAATTCGACAAAAAATATAATAATTATATTCATAATTTTATATTGTTTTGTAGTGCAAATTCTTAAACATTCTTAAATCAATAAACATTTAATTAAGATGCAGTGACATCATATGTCATAATGACAGCATATTAAAACTTGTTTTCTGAGAAATAATATTGCATATCATTTTATACAAATATTTACTATATTACTTAAGTGAAATACCCATTACTGTAATTACTACACATTGAAGTGCTGTTTTATTAATTATTATTTCAATTATTTATTATATTTATTATACATTTTTAAAAACTGATTTGTACTTTAATGTATAATTATTAACTGTGCATTTCTTCCCAATTAGTAATGCAAAAAGATATTTTATTTTATTTTATTTACATTTTAATTGCATTTTACTCCAATTTCCCATTTGATTTTTTTAAAATAATATTTTAATTTGAGTTATATTTATTTGTATATTTTGTGTTTTTAGTTAAAGTTTAGTTTTAGTTTTGTTGTGTGTTTTTGTCATTTTTACTGAGTTTATTTGTGTTGTTGTATTCATTATTATTCTTATAATGCAATTAACTTATTTTATTAGCTTAATTTAACTGAACTTAATTTATTTCAGCTAGCTGCCAAAGCAACTTTTCTCATTTCCATTTAGCACTTGCTGTGCTAAAATAATTAAAACTAAAACTAAAACAAAAAAAACCCCCAAAAACTAAAAAAAACCTGTTGAGATCTAATAAAAATGACAAAAAACTAAAGTGAAACTAAACTTTAGCTAAAATTAATATGTAAAATATACAAATAAAAATAATTCAAATTGTTGAAATAGCGGTGGGTCAGAAGTAAATAGATGCCGTTGAATGTCTCAAGTCTGTGCTGTAGTGAGGAAGACTTCATCCGCTCTTCTTCATCCTGAAATGGTGCTGAATGATGCATGAATAAAGCACACTGGTGTTTTTGCACTTCTGACTTCACGGTGAAATATTCAGACGCCGTTCTTGTCCGAGGGCGTTTTAATGGAGGTGGACAGACGGGTGACAAAAGATGCCGTTAGAAACGTCTCGCGAAACGCCTTCGGTCTGGAAACGCTTTCACTTTCAGAGCGTCTTCATGCAAGATTCAGAGCACAGGTGAGAAAACGGCGAATCCCGCCTCATCCCGTCATCTTAATTAGCGCTGGCGGGTCTCGGTGAAACGCACGTCTCGTTAATGACGGCGTGAGGGTGGGTTTTGTTTAGCGGTGGTGAGCGTGATATCGCACGTTAAGAAGGGGATTTGGCTTTGGGTGCTTTAGAGCAGCGCTTGAATAACAGCCACGTCACGCTATTAACATCTGCGCTTCGGATGCTCATTTACACACTCAGACTGTCAGCGCTGCAGTCCTGAAATAAACAAGAACTCAAATCAAATATTAAAAAAAATATAGAGATGTTTTTGTCAGCAACATTTCTCATTTTCATTTAGCATCAGTTGATCCACTAAAATAACGACAACATAAATAAAAATGAATGAAAATTAGATAGAAATATATTTAAAAATATAAAAAATAAAATGTACCTGAAATTAAAAATGTATAAAAATTCATTAAAAATGATTAAAAAAATCATAAAATAGCACTGGACCAAAATCAGTATTGCAATATGATGATTTTTTGCTATAAATTAAATAAAAAATTTAATTTAAATTTAATCAATTTAATAAAATAACTAATTATAAGCCTATCTTCAGTGCAAAACGTCTTGTTCTTCCTCTATTATATTATATTGTATTATAAAATTATATTTTGTATTTTATTTTTATATTGTTTTGTATTACAAATACTTTATTGTAGTAAAAATACATTTCATCGATATACAAAACAACAACTTATTAAATCTTGTTTTCTGAGAAATATTACATATTATTTTATATCAATTAATTATATTATTTTATAAAGGAAAACACCTATTACTGTAATTACTACACATTTTATTGAAGTACTATTTTAGTAATTATTATAATTATGTTATTACTTTTATTTTTGTGAATTCTTTAAAACTAATTTGTACTTCTGTTTCTAAATTATTTTTATTAAATCATTTACATTTTACCCTAATCACTATAATGCAAAAAATATTTTTTTATTATTTTATTTTATTTCATTTTTAGCATTATTCAAATTGAAAATATGTGGGACTTTATGCTCACAACGATTTTTCAGTGAGCACTAAAAAGTATTTTAAAAAATTAATTAAAAATTGCATTTTACCCCAATTCTCATTACTAAAATTCAGTAAATAAACAAATAAATTATACTAATTACTGTAATGCAAAAAAATATTTAATTTAATTGTATTTGTAGCATTACTCAAATTGAAAATATGTGTGACTTTATGCTCACAGCAATTCTTCAGTGAGTACTAAAAAGTATTTAAAAAATAAATAAATAAAAATTGCATTTAACCCCAAATTCTCATTACTGAAATTCAATAAATAAATAAATTATCCTAATTACTGTAACACAAAAAAGATTGAATTGAATATAATTTGTTTTATCTTTTAGAATTATTCAAATTGAAAGTATGCATGACTTTTTTGATCAACAATTTTTCAATGAATTTAAAAAAAAAAAAAAATTCAAAATTGCATTTAACCCCAAATTCTCATTGCTGAAACAAACAAACAAACAAACAAATAAATAAATAAATACATAAAAAATATATGGAACATTATGGATACAACTTTTTTTAAATGAGTACTAAAATTATATATTTAAAAAATTATAATAAATTGCATTTTCCCCGAAATTCCCTCTTAAATAAATAAATAAATAAATATTATTATATTATATTATATTATATTATAATTGAAATGATAAAATAAAAGGTTTTGAGTGAATATTGCAGTGTCTGGTGTGTGAAGCTCAGTGTGTCTGTAGTGACTGTAGTGAGATCCGTGTGCCGTTATTCACCGTCAGCAGAGTGAAACACAATGTGTGTATGTTGCTGACAGAGATCATGGGATGGAGACGGCGTTCAGGTGAAGCCGGGGGGAAATTAGAAAAGTGCCGAACAAAGTGGCGCAGCTGGATGAAAATAGAAACGTGTTTTTAAACGCTTTCACATTCCTGCTCTATTTTGGCAGAAATTGGTCACAGCTGGTTTGAGCCGAGGTGCTTTTCTATGCGACACGTGTAAACGTGAAAACACCGATGTGAGGTTAAACAGCATCTCCAGCAGCAGATGTTTCATCCTCATCGTGAATGCCATTCGATTGCTTTGAGAGAATGTTCAATATGGGAAAACACTCATCTTAATGGAATGAGAGTGTGTTTGCGGTGTTTTCCTCTGCTATTCAAGGCAGGAGATGATGTATGTTGGTGTGTATGTGTATATATATATATATATATATTCTGTAATTATTACAATTGCAATTTAATTTAGATTATTATTATTATTAATTTATTCATTTTAATTAAAAAAAAAATCAAATTTTCATTGCTGTAATGCCAAAAATATTATTTTATATTTATTTTAACTTTATTTAAATTTTATTTTATTTTAAATGAGAAATGTGTGTGACTTTATGCTTAGTGAATACAAAAAATATTTTGTTAAAAATGATAAGAATTATTGCAGTTACAATTTAATTTGGATTATTAATATTTTCTAATTAATTAATTTTTATTTTAAAACAACCACATTTTACCCTAAATTCTCATTGCTGTAATGCAAAAAAAAATAATTTAATTTAATTTAATTTAAATTGGAAATGTGTGACTTTATGCTCAGTGAGTACAAAAAACTTTTAAAGTACATTTAAAAAGTTTTTAAAAATAAGACTTGTAAATATACTGTAATTAATACAATTACAATTGAATTTAGATTATTATTATTATTAATTTTTAGTTTTTTTTGTTCTTATTTTAAAAATCACATTTTACCCTAAAATATTGTTCCTGTAATGCAAAAAATTACTTTAATTAAATTGAATTTTAATTTTAATTTTAATTTATTTTAAATTGGAAATGTGTGTGACTTTTATTTTATTTTATTTTATTTTATTTTATTTTATTTTATTTTATTTTATTTTATTTTATTTTATTTTATTTTATGCTCAGTGAGTACAGACTTTAAATTTTACCCTAAATTCTCATTGCTCTCTCTGTCTGTCTCTCTCTCTCTATATATATATATATATAGGGTACAATTTTTTAAATCTCATTTTACCTAAAATTCTTATTACTGTAATGCAAAAAAAAAAATATAACTTTAATTTTTATTTTATGTTATTTTATGTTATTTTATTTTATTTTACTTTATTTTATGTTGGAAATGTGTGTGACTTTATGCTCAGTGAGTACAAAAATATTTTTTAAAAATGATAAAAGACTTCAAATTTTACCCTAAATTGTCAATACTGTAATGCAAAAAAAAAAATATATATATATATATATTTTATATTATTTTAAATTATAAATATACTGTAATTACTACAATTACAATTTTAGATTATTATTATTATTATTATTTAATTAATTTATTTATTTTTAGTTTTAAAAAGTATCACATTTCACCCTAAATTCTCATCACTGTAATGCATAAAAAATATTTTATTTTATTTTGTATCATTTAGACAAAATATGTGTGACTTTATACTCGTCACATATATATATATGTGTGTGTGTGTGTGTGTGTGTGTGTGTTATTTTAAGCATTGTTTATATTGAATATGTGTGTGGCTTCACGCTCACACCAGTTTTCCAAAGAGCAGCACGGCGTCTATTTTGGCAGAAATCAGTCACAGCTGCTTTGCCTTTTCTATCTGATGCGTGTAAACGTGAAAACACGAGCGCGAGATTAAACGGCATCTCGAACAGCAGATGTTTCACGCCGATCACAAATGCGATTGGATCGCTTTGAGCGAGCGCTCGTCAGGAGCGCGTAGGCCCGGACTGAATGCGAGCGCGTGTTCTCCGTGTTTTCTGGCGTCTCCGGCTATTCACGGCAGATGAGATGTGTTCTGATGTCTGGCACAAAGCGGCGGCCGGCGTAAGGGGATCAGCGTTAACGTTTGTCAGTTTGGCCGGCGTTTGCGCCCCCGCAGGAACCCGCGGCCGTTTGCGCTGTTTTTCTTGTGAAACGCTCCTCCGGCGTTCTGTTTTTCAGCCGCTCTCCTCTATTTGTGGAGACAATGGCTCCTGCGCCGTCGTCCCCCGGGGCGTTTCTGCCTCTGCTCTTTTCTCCGTTTTTCCGCTGCTATTGTTTCTTCAGGAGGGTTCGCTCTCCGCCGGCATCTCGGGAGACTCTCGCGTATCTCGCCGCATCGCTGATGATGACAGAAAGACGCTTTTATTATTGCATGGATCATATGCTAAGAAATCTTTATCCTCTTTTGATTTCCCCAGGTCCTCCTAAAGAGAAGAAGAAGCTGTTTTTACGGCCCCCGTTGTCATTTTATGATCGTTTCTGTTGTTTTATGCTATTTTGTTGCAAGTTGGTTTTTATTAACTTCTCACTTTTTTGGTTGAATTTTTGGTGAAGCTCAACTTCAAATCATATTTCACCCCATTCATTTTATACACTGAAGTTCTTTTTGTTATTTTATATAAAGACGTATTTAATCTGAACATTTATGCTATATACCACATTTTTCTAATGAGTACCTAATTTTTTTTTAATAAAAAATAATTATTTTTTAAAAAATCTCATTTTACCCAAAATTCTCATCACTGTAATACAAAAAGATTTATTTATTTATTTATTGTAGTTTTTTAAAATGTGTTTACATTTTTACAGTAAGTAAAAATCTCATAGTAGTTAAATCTCATTTAATGAAAATGTTTAAATGTTTAAAAAAAATCTAATTTTACCCAAAATTCCCATTACTGTAATACCAAAGATTGATTTTTTTGTTTAAAATATTTTATTTTAAAAATATTTTAAAAACTCTAATTTTAGCCAACATTTTCATTACTGCAGTACAAAAAGATTATTTATTTATTTATTTAAAGTATTTTTTTAAAAAATGTGTTAGTCGGTGCTCACAGCATTTTTTCTGTGAGTACTTTATTTATTTATTTATTTTTTAAATCTAATTTTAAAAAAAGATTTATTTATTTATTTCAAGTTGTTTTTTATGTGTTTATGCTCGAGCATTATTTCTGAGTACTTTATTCTTATTTATTTCTTTTTTTAATCTAATTGTACCCAAAATTCTTATTACTGTAATAAAAAAGATTTATTTATTTATTTTTAATGTATTAGTTTATGCCCACAGCATTTTTACAGTGATTATTTTTTTTAAATAATAAAAAACATATATAAAAATCTTATTTTAGCCAAAATTTTCATTACTGTAATACAAAAAAGATTATTTATTTATTTATGTTAATTATTTTGAATGTTTTAGTTTATGCTCACAACATTTTTACAGTGACTATTTTTTTAATTAAAAAACTATTTTCTTTTTTTTATTATTATTATTAAAATGGAAAATGTTTGTGGCTTTATGCTCATACCAGTTTTCCAATGAGCACTTTTTTTTTACATAAATGATTTTTATTAAAAAATCTAACTCGGTTCACCCCCAAATTCTCTTTACTGTAATGCATTTTTGTAGTATTTAAATTTAAAATGTGTATGATTTTGTTCACAGCAATTTTTGAGCGACTGTTTTTTGATTTAAAATATTATTCTATTATTCTATTAATTTATATACAATTTTCCCCCAAATTCTGTTTACTAGAATGTAAAAAAAAATTAAATTAAATTAAATTGAAAATGTGTTCATCCCATTTTAACTAGTTTAAATAGCTTTTTTTTTTTAATAATTATTTAGTTACTGTAATGCAAAAAAGTGTATTTCAATGTATTATTGAAATATTTTATTATTTTATGATTTGAAAATGTGATGAAAAGCTCTGTTCTAGCAGTAGTAATCCATGGCTTTGTGTTTTCCATTATGGGAGCTGCTGTCCTCCAGAATCCCACACTGATCCTCAGCAGGTGTAAATCTGTGGCAGCTTTATGAAAGAATAAATCAGGGATCTTAGAGATGCTCTTAAATCTGCTAAACAATACGTCCAGCGCTCGGCCTTAACTTCACATATATCACACTAAAGCCGAAGTATGAATCGCCAGAACCCAGAATCCTGAGCGACTCTCAGTCTGTGACTGTAGTGATCGTCAGATGATCTGAAGGTGTGTTTGGGTCAGCGGTGACCCGTCTCTCTCTCTCTCTCTCTCTCTGTTGTCGTTGATGCAGCTTTTATCGGCTTGTTTTATTGTCCGTGTGCTGATTACGCGTTTCTAACGAGCATCCGCTCACATAGCGCTCCGGCCGCTTCCGGTTGCCATGGCTTCAGCTTCCTCCACGTTAATTAAAGGACGAGTTTGTGAGGTCGCTCGTCCTGGAGGGCGGAATGAGTGAAGGTGATTTACTGCATTTGAGTAAAACAACATGTCTGAAAACAAAGCAATTTACAGTCATATTTATACCAAACTTCAGCCATTATTACCTTATGTGACACTTACGGTTATTGGACATTAATATTTATATAAAGCAAATTCCAAAAGTCTACATTGACCACACTAAAACTTGTGTATTTATTTATTTATTTAAAAGCTGAAAAACACAGTTTTAGAATTTTGAAAAGTTATGGATACATCATATCCATAACCAGTTATACCATATTACTACAAATCACTAAAGCATATTAATTGAATGTATTTGTTTATTTGGTTGGTATGTTATATGTACTCATTTAGTTGTTTATTTTATTTTATTTTATTTTATTTTATTAAAGCTCTACAGAATTTGATAGAATTTTAAAACGTGGGTAATTTATTTATTTTTTAATTTAATTTAATTTTATTTTAATAAAATTTTATTTTATTTTATTCAATTAAAGCTCTACAGAATTTGATAGAATTTTAAAACCTGTGGATGATTTATTTATTTGTTGAGCCAATAATCTTGTTTTATTTTATTTTATTATTTATTTTATTTTTATTTTATTTTATACAATTAAAGCTCTAGAGAATTTGTTAGAATTCTAAAATGATTTATTTATTTAGCCAATTATCTTGTTTTTTATTTTGTTTATTTTTTTATTTTATCAATCAAAGCTGGACAGATTTTTTAGAATTGTAAAACCTGTGAATGTTTTATTAATTAATTGATTTAGCCAATTTTATTTTTTATTTTATTTTATTCACATTCTAACAAATTCTGGGCAGAAAAACTTGTGGATGATTTATTTATTTATTTATTTAGCCAATTATCTTGTTTTATTGTTTATTTATTTATTTATTTATTTCAATTAAAGCTGGAAAACAGTTTTAGACTTCTGAAAAGTTAGGAATTACATTATATACTACATCACTAAAAATCACTAAAATTTTAAACAAATAAGTTTAATTATTTATTCAATTTATTTATTTGTAAATTTAGAAACGTTAAGGCCTTCTATAGTAAAAGATATTAACATGAATAAAAAAATTATATGCATGTTCTTATATTTGTAATAGAAGAAATACATTTAAATTGTATTTAATAGACACATTCTGCTGGTGGTATCAGACTTTTAAAATCCTCTATGAATCCAAATAGTTGCACATAAGTAATATGTGAATATTCATGAGCATAATATTCATATTCATAATCTGCATGACAGTATGTGTTAATGACTTCTTAATGAAAGACATATACTGAGTGCTAAGAATAAATCTGCAGGAAGTGTTTGTGTTTGCAGTCACATTCACAGCTTGTTTCTGAAAAATGAAGCGTTTTCCTGATGATGATGTGATTGTGGTTCATACGGCTGATTTCAGCGGTGTCGGTGTGTGTCGGTGTGTGTCTGCGGTTCAGCTGAAGGCCTGTAGATCACAGCGGTCGGTGTCATATCTGTAAAGTAATGGCTGGCCTTTAAGTCGGCAGTAAATCTTCAGAAAAGCCTTGTTCTGCTCTTTAGCAGCTGAATTATTCTCTGCTGACGCTCCAGATCTGCCCTTTGTTCTTCTCAGCACCGACTCGCCATTAAACATCTTATCACTCGCCTCTCTGACGCTAATTAATATTTGATGCCGTCTGATCCAAATAGTCTCTGTAGTTGTGTAGGAACACAGGTTAAAAAATTTAAAAAAAAGCAAAAAAAAATAAATAAATATTCCATTTAGTTTTAATACTTATATGAATTATATTTTTTTCTAATATTTTTAAATTAATTTTATATATTTATTTGATTCCAGATAGCATAAAAACCTGATTTCCCCCCAGAACACGGGTTTATTTTGGTTTCTGCCGAATGTAGGAGTTTGACCTTCGTCCGCTGGAGGATCTGTTCGCTTTCAGCGGATTTACAGCTGAACATCATGTAGGCGATTAGCGAATGAGAAAATGATTCCCGAACAAAGTTATTGATTCTATTAACCTTTGTGAAATAATTCATCCGTGTCTGATTAACCTAAAGCCCCCTTAATTCAATTATCAATCAGTCTGGGATAATGTTCTGCTAATTGCACCAATCACACGTTTTAATTGCGGGTTCGTTTGAAAGAGTCGACCTGCAGTTCTGACTTCACTGCTGCTGTTATGAACAAAAAAAAACAGAGAAATGAGCTTAACAAACAAACACCAAACGCTTTTTAAATGACGTTGTTTGATAAAACACAGAAGATGGATGGATAAAATGATGGATGGATGAATAGAAGGATAGATGGAGGGATGCTAGAAGAATGGATGATAGACAGAAGATGATGATGATAGTTGGATGGATGGATGATGATAGATAGATGTATGATTTTGGATGGATGATTTGTTGGATGGATGGATAGATAAATAAATGGATGATGGTTAATTGGGAGGATGGATGGATGATGATGATGGATGGATGAATAATGGATAAAGATGGATGGTTTGTTGGTTGGTTGGTTGGTTAGATAGATGGAGGGATGCTTGATGGATGAAGAATGGATGATAGATAGAGAGAAGATGGATGATGATGGATGGATGGATGATGTTAAATAGAAGATGGATGATGGTTTGTTGAATGGATGATGGATGGATAGATGAATCATTTGGATGGATAGATAGATAGATAGATAACGGTCGGTTGATTGGATGGATGGATAGAGGGATGATGGCTTGTTGGTTGGTTGGATAGATGATAGAAGGATAGATATATGGGGATGATGATAGATAGACAGACAGACAGACAGACAGACAGACAGACAGATAGATAGATAGATAGATAGACAGACAGACAGACAGACAGACAGACAGACAGACAGACAGACAGACAGACAGACAGATAGATAGATAGATAGATAGATAGATAGATAGATAGATAGATAGATTGATTGATAGATTGATAGATTGATGGATAGATACTGGTTGGTTGATTGGATGGATGAATGATGGTTTGGATGGATGGTTGGAAAGATGATAGAAGGATAGATATATGGAGGGACGCTGGATAGATAGATAGATAATGGTTGGTTGATTGGATGGATGGATGGATAGAGGGATGATGGTTTGTTGGTTGGTTGGATAGATGAATAGAAGAAGGATAGATAGATGGAGGAATGCTAGATGGATGAAGAATGGATGATAGATAGAATATGGATGATGATTGGGTGGATGGATAGATTGAAGGATGGATAGATGAATTATGAGTTGGATGGCTGGATAGATGGATAATTGATGGTTATTTGAATGGATGGATGGATGATGTTAAATAGAAGATGGAAGATGGTTTGTTTGTTGGATGGATAGATGAATTATGGTTGTTATTTTGGATGGATGGATGATGGATGGATGGTTAATGGTTGGTTGGTTGTTGGATGGATGATGGATAAATGAGTGGATAGATAGATGGATAATGGTTGGTTAATTGGATGGATGATGATGATGATGGATGATGGATGATGAATGATGGACAGAAGATGGAAGATGGTTGGTTGGTTGGATAGATGGATAGAAGAAGGATAGATGGAGGGATGCTAGATGGATGAAGAATGGATGATAGGTAGAGAGAAGATGGATGATGATGTTAGATAGATGATGTTAAATAGAAGATGGATGATGGATGGATAGATGGATAATGGTTTGTTAGATGGATGGATAGATAGATAGATAGATGGAAGATGGAAGATGGAAGATGGCTGGATGGATGAATGGATAATGGTTGGTTGATTGTATAAATGGATGGATAGATGGATGATGGTTTGAAGGATGGATGAATAGATAGACTGATAGAATGATAGGTGGCTCACTAAGTGCTGGTCTGACTGTAGTGAACAGGAAGCTGAAGGTGTTGTGTGATGTGTGAGTGTGTAATATTGAGGAGCGATCGTGTGCGGCTCCGTCTCTCGTCGCGCTCGTTTGTCTGGCGTGTTTCTCCATCAGCTGGATTTGTAGGAAGTGCAGAAGTCGTCCGGCCGTAATAACGCGACCCGCGGGCCGGCGGCCCGTAATTTCACCTTCATTTGATTTGTCTCGGCGTGTCTCAGACGGCCCATATCCTCGCTAAGACTCCGGCTCTGGCTTTCCTTATCCGCCCGGAGAATTGGAGAAAAAAGCTTCACATCCGTCTTTTCGTATTCCATTATTTCTCCTCCGTATCAAGCGCGCCGAGACCCGACTCTGTAATTTCGCTGCTGTTTGGCTCTTTTTCTCTGGGCTTGAGCAGAAATTCAGCCTGCGTGTCAAAGTTCAGCGTTTTAATATCTGAGAATAGCGAGGCAGGACTGCGATCCGGTTTTATTTCATACTGTTTAAATCCCCTGCAGATGGATCTGGCCGCTCGGCGCCGTAAATTAGACGGTTCTGTCGCGAGCCTCGGGCCGCCGGCTTTAGCCAGTTAATTAAATGTGTTCGGAGGAAGACTCTTGGCTAACGCCGCGGCGCCGGTGCCGGTCCAGCGCCGGCCGCCAGCGGATTATCCCGGCTAAACACTGTCCTGTTGAAGCAAACATGGAGTCGGTGTGTTTTCCAGGAACCTGATTCTCCAGCGTTACGCACTCATATGTTACTGCTGAAGCCATTTGGCTGATGTGTGTTTGTGATTTGCCAGTCAGATGTGATTGGTAAGAATCGCAGTGAAACACCAGATTCTACTGGAAGCTCAAACCTTCTTGCACACGTTTCAGAATGCCATCACTTGCAATATACATATATATAGATTTAGATATACATATTTTAGATTTAGATTACATATTTTTATATTTTATATTAGTAAAAAGGGTCAGGTGTCGTGTCAGAATGCCATCACTTACAAAAAAAAAAAAATTGTTATATTATTATATTTTAATGTAAAAAAAAAATATATATATATATATATATATATATGTATGTATAAATTAATTTTTTTAAATACTATATTTATTATATGAAATATATTTATATATGAATTTCTAATGTATATATTTTTTAATGACATATTTTATGTATTTTTAAAGACTTTATCTTATACGTAAATTGTTTTTTATTTCTTTGCATATTTTTCGATTACATATTTTATATTTGTATATAATTACATTTATATATACATTAATTTAACATTTTTAAAATAGATTTTATAACTTTTAAATTACATATTTTATATATTATGTGCTTTATGTATATATATATATAATTTTTTTAAATACTATATATATTATATGAAATATATATTCATATAAATTTTTAATGTATTTTTTAGATTACATGTTTTGTATAATTGTATAGAATTTATCTGATTATTTATCTGATTTATCTGTCAATTGTTTATATTTCTTTGTATATTTTTAGATTACATATTTTATATTTTTATCCAATTTAATTTATATATTAGTTATTTTAAACAGATTTTAAATTACATATATTTTATATATTATGTGATTTATTTTTTTTATGAATAATGTTATTTAATTTATGTACGTTTTTATTTACTTTTTTTTTACATATAAATAATAATGTCCTGAACTGTCTATTTATATATTTTGTATATTTTTATATTACACATTTATTTATTTATGAAGATCATCCAGTCAGTAAAAAATAATCTATAACAGCCTTATTATGTATATAAAATAATGAATAATATAATAACAAAATTATTTTAGTGTAGTAAATATTGTTCAATCACATTTTTGAGTGACATTTTTTTTTATTGTATTTCATTGTATTTGAGAAGTATATTTCCAGTTGGTCCTCAGAATTGTGATTCCGCTCACGTTGTTCCCGTGTGTTTCTCCCGCAGTGTGTATCAGGTGGTGGTTGAAGAAGAGCGCCCGCGTCGTTCTCGGAGAGCGGCTGAAATCCTGCGCTGTTATCCCATTCCCATCCACTTCCAGAACGCGTCCGGGCTCAACTTGCAGTACTACTTCGCCGCCGAGTTCCCGGCCGCTCGCATCCAGGCGCCGCTGCCCTTCACTGTCGGAGACAACCGCACCTACGACGGCTACTGGAACCTTCCTCTGCTGCCGCACAAGAGCTACAGCGTCTACTATCAGGCCGTCAGCACGGCCAACGGGGTGAGAACGCGCTAAAACACACTATGATCATGAATCAAACATCAGGCATCTGATCACTGAGTAAAGCAGCAGCAGATGACTGAGGAATCATTCCTGTCTGGAGCTCAAACAAACACTCAACTTTAATACTTTAGTGTGTAATGTAATCCTAAAGTCATCACACACGTATATCAGTGTTCTGCCTAAGTGTAATCGTCTCTGAAGGAGAAAAACAGTGGTTATATGAGAGAAACTCAAGCAGGTAATTAGCAGCCAGTGGGCCGAGAATAATTTAAACGCTGCCCTTTACAATGAAACCAGACTCCATTTTTTATTGTTATTTATTGTGACGCAGCCTTAAAGTGGAACTTTTTCTCACTCTGGTGCGCTCTGGTGCGCAATTAAAATAACAGCATGTTTATATATATTTTTATATTATTTATTTTATATGCAAATAATCAGTTTCTTTTCTGCGTATATATATTTACATATTTATCTGTTTTTAAATATGTATTCATATTAAACTATTTTACTTATTTATTTATTTTATTAATTATTCATTTACAGTTTTGGACTTATACAATGGTATTTTTGAATGTGACGAACCATTTAGTTTTAAAATCTTCTACAACAGCCTTTCGAATGAATCATTACTAAATAATGATCTCATTTATTTTATATGTAAATTATTTATTTTATTTATTTTCATATTTATTTTTATATTATATGTTTTATATTATTCTTTAATTTAATTTATATATCAATTATTTGTCATGTATATAGATTTAAAAAAAATAATGATTTTAATGCACCATGATACATTATCAAAAACCATATATATATATATATTATATGTTAATAATGTTATTGATGGTACTATCATTATATTCATATAAAATAATCTATATAAAATTATGAATAATATAACAAAAAGAAAAGAAAAGAATTCACTGAAATATATAATTAAAATAATTTTGATTATTTCGATTTTATATTTTATTTATTTACATATTCATTTTATTTATTACTATATTTTTATTTTTATAGTTTTTTTTTCTTTACCATTGATTGCTACCAAGAATAAATTTATTTATTTATTTATTGAAGTGGCTAAAATGATCTATTAATATAATAACACAAAATAAAAATAAATAAAATGTAAATAAATTTAAATAAAATAAATTGCTGAAAGATTTGAGTGAATAACGTAAGACTCTTGCGATATAGCAGCATCTTCCGTGGCTGTGATGAATGGCGTGCTCCGGGTCAAGTGTGCTGTGTTTTGGGCTCATTGCTGTAAAATAATGTTTCCAGCGTTCTTCACGTCGCATGCTGCTGTTCTTTAATTGCTCCCAATTAGCAGAGCGCCAGCAATTACAGGAGGCAGTTTCTGTTCTCCCGGGTGACGCTCGTTTACAGAGAAACAGAAGTCCACGAGAGCACGACTGACCTTCAGCGCTTCAGACGCTCTTCCTCCTCCAATTATTTCCTTTCAGAAGTCCCACATTTATTTGGCTTCTTCAGTGTCTGCACAACAACCGCGCTGGATGTTTTGGCGAGGTCAGATTACGGCCTGCCGTTTTCAGATGCTTATTAGCAGGTTTAGAGTTCATATGAACGAACGAACATCTGCAGGAATCTGTGGATCTGAATGAAGGGTTTATTAACAGCACTAGATTGTGAAAAGCAGCTGAATGTGGAGAATCTGATGACTGTCTGGCCAGAGTGTAAAAGATCATAGATCTGTGACCTCTTCGATCAGCGAGTGCGCTCCGTACGTGCTCACTTTTGCACATTTGCACGTCTTTTAAAGCCTTTTATATAAAAATATTTCAGCGGTTGTATACATTTCACCCATTAGAACACACTAAGAGCTAAGTTCAGGTGTTTGTGAGCTGTTTCGTGTAAAACTGAAAGTTTTTGAGATCGCACGATCTCTGCAGTGTTAAAAATAAGGCTTGCCCACATCGCTTTAGTGATAAGACTTTAAAATAGCAAACAGGGAAAACAAAAAAAGACGTGACTTATTTTGCATCCAGCTAGCCAACTCTGTCGAAGCTGTTGTCGTAGCCTAGCAGGCGGGGAAGCTCATGAACGCCGGACGCACAAGTACTCCGGCGCTTTTGCCCCAAGGCTGCCGAGGCTGGCTTTGCCAAGCCAACATCAAAGTTAGTTCGCTAACTTTAGCTTCTAGTTATTATTATTATTACGTTTATTTAAAATTTTTATAATAATTTTTATACACTGTATTTATTTATTTAAATGCACCATGGTACATGACCAAAAACCATGGTTTTATTATTTATTATTATTATTATTATTATTATTACATTTATTTACAATTTTTATAATAATTTTTATACACTTTTATAATAATTTAAACACACCATGCTACATGACCAAAAACCATGGTTTTATTATTTATTTATTTATTTAAATGCACCATGGTACATGACCGAAAAGCATGTTTTACTATTATTATTATTATTATTATTATTATTATTTATTATTATTACATTTATTTAAAATTTTTATAAGAGTTTTTATTTATTTATTTATTGGATTGCACCATAGTTGTAATGACTGCGGCATGAGCATTCGGATCCATGTGCAAAGAACTTTATTTCAGTGGTCAACAGGCAGGGTCGAAATCACAGGCAGACAGGTACAATGGAGGCAAGGCAGAATCGTGGTCGAGATACAAGAGCAATTGGTCAAGGCAGGCAGAAAACAATCACAGAGTCGAGGAACAAAGAAATGCTTGGTAGATTGCCGGTGCAAGTCAATACTTCACGTCTGAACAGATGAAAATGAACCAGTTAAATAGTATGTGAGAGAGGGTGTGGTGATGGGCAGCAGCTGAAGGTGATAATTACAGAATGAGAACAGGTGTGGGTGTGCAGTGTATGATGGGAAATGAAGTCCATGATGAAATGAGTCCCAGGGAAGGTGAAGTGAAGCGAGTACACTCTAGAGGCGCTAGAGGGCACTCATGACATAGCCCCCCCTCTAGGCAGTGGCTTCCAGACGCTCAAACACTAGAAAGTCTAGGAGGGTGGTGGATCAGGGGCGGAACAATAACTAGAGCAGGGGACGGGATGGGGGGTAGAGTTCTTGACAATGTCACCTTCCAGATGGATCGAATGACTGAAACGCCCCCCAAAACGCAACGGGAGACAAAAAAAAAACGCCTTCCAAGGCGGCTTAGGCGATGGAGTCGCCCTCCAGGGTGGCTTAGGCGACGGAGACGCCCTCCAGGGCGGAACAGGTGATCGAGACGCCCTCCAAGGCGGTTTAGGCGACGAGGACGCCCTCCAGGGCGGCCTAGGTGATGGAAACGCCCTCCAGGGCAGGACAGGAAACAGAGTCACCCTCCAAGGTGGTTTAGGTGACAGGAACGCCCTCCAGAGTGGAACAGGTGGCAGAGACACCCTCCAGGGTGGCTTGGGTGATAGGGACACCCTCCAGGGTGGAGCAGACACTAGAGACGCCCTCCAAGGCGAAGCAGGCGACAGGATCGCCCTCCAGTGCGGCTTGGGTGACAGGGAAGTCAACCAGTGCGGAGCAGGACGGACTGAAACAAAGAGCTTAGAGAGGTTAGTTTTGGCCTCTATGGCCCAGACAGTACCTGCTCGGGGTTCCTTGATGGAACGGGGTGGAACAAGCGGGTTAAGAACTCCACGGGGAGAGGCCGGCTGTGGGTCAGCCGGTAGGAATTCCCTCCAGGGTAAGACTGGAGACGATGACACTCCCCAGGACGGAGCAAGTGGCAGCGGCCACCCCGGAGATGGTTCAGGTGAGGTAGGACGCTCTTGTCCCGAGGGCTCTGGTCGTGGCTTCGACACATAATTCTGGGGCGGCACTCCTGGCCATAACTCGGGAACAGGACTGGACCACGGCACTCCTGGCCGCAACTCGGGATCGGGACTGGACAACGGCTCTCCTGGCCGTGACTCGAAAACTGGACCGGACAACGGCTCTCCTAGCCATGATTCGGAGCTTGGACCGGACAACAGTTCTCCTGACCGAGATTCGGGGCTTTGACCCGACAATGGCTCTCCTGGCCGTAACTCGAAAACCTTTGTGTCTGGAACCAGGCAAGGTAAGGGTTCAATGACTTGAACTAACGGACCTAGAGGTCGTGCAGCCACCAGAGGAACCTCCAGAGAGTCTACGACCCAATTCGACATCTCTTGAGGTGGTGCAGCCACTGGCGGAACCTCCATGGTCAGGGTTGAAAGGACCGAGGGTATTCGTGCCTGATCGAGAGGTTGTGCAGCCACCAGCGGAACCTCTGGAGAATCTGCGGCCCTAACCCACATCTCCGGAGGTTGTGCAGCCACTGGTGGCACCACCAGAGGGACTTCAGCTTTAGCCGTTACCCCTGGTGGTTGTGTAACCACCAGCGGGACCTCCTGAGGTTCAACGGCCTTCTGGTGCACTGGTTCAGGGATGACAGACATCTTGAGTGCTGACTTTGACTGAGGTATGGTGGCCATCTTGTGAGCTGACTCGGGCTGAGATATGGCGACCATCCTGTGAGCTGACTCGGGCTGAGGTATGGCGACCATCTTGTGAGCTGACTCGGCTGACATATGGCGCACTATCCTGTGAGCTGACTCCGAGCTGAGGGAAGGCGGCCATCTGGTGAGCTAACGTGGGCTGAGGTATGGCGGCCATCTTGTCTGCCGACTCTAGTGAAGTCTGACGACCATCTCGTGCAACTGCTCAAGTGTGGCAGCCATCTTGTGCAGTGGCTCAGGTGTGGCAGCCATCTTGTGCAGTGGTTCAGGTGTGGCAGCCATCTTATGCAGTGGCTCAAGTGTGGCAGCCATATTATGCAGTGGTGGTGGTTGTGGTTCTGGTTGAGGTTCTGGGGTAATAATCTTTGGGTGGTGGTCTCTCTGCCCATCGTTCCCATAGGGGATCTCCTCCTCCACTTCTCCTACAGTGAATGTGGATCCACAGTGCAAGAGAACAAAGTCAATCAATTCGGCCAGAGACCACTCTGGATCGTCCCAGGGCAGGTTGAGACTGATCTCAGAATCTAAACCACTCAGAAAACAATCCTTGAGTAGATCATTATCCCCTAGAACCATATGGCTGTAGCCCAGAAACTCCTCCACGTAGCTGTCAATGTCTCTTCCTCGTTGGAAGATGGCACAGAGTCTAGACAATGGATCCTGGTAGTCACCATGCCGTGGAAACTTGAATAGTTCTGCTGGATCCTGGGTGGTGAAGTATTCTGTAATGACTGCGGCATGAGCATTCGGATCCATGTGCAAAGAACTTTATTTCAGTGGTCAACAGGCAGGGTCGAAATCACAGGCAGACAGGTACAATGGAGGCAAGGCAGAATCGTGGTCGAGATACAAGAGCAATTGGTCAAGGCAGGCAGAAAACAATCACAGAGTCGAGGAACAAAGAAATGCTTGGTAGATTGCCGGTGCAAGTCAATACTTCACGTCTGAACAGATGAAAATGAACCAGTTAAATAGTATGTGAGAGAGGGTGTGGTGATGGGCAGCAGCTGAAGGTGATAATTACAGAATGAGAACAGGTGTGGGTGTGCAGTGTATGATGGGAAATGAAGTCCATGATGAAATGAGTCCCAGGGAAGGTGAAGTGAAGCGAGTACACTCTAGAGGCGCTAGAGGGCACTCATGACAATAGTACATGACCAAAAACCATAGTTTTATTATTTATTTTTATTATTATTACATATATTTTTATATTTTTTAAACAATTATAATAATTTTTATATACTTTTTACATTATTTATTTATTTATTTATTTATTTAAATGCACCATTGCACATGACCACCAAAAATGTGCAAAGCTAATAAATAAATAAATAAATTGTATTTTATATATATATATATATATATATATATATATATAATTATATTATTATATTATATTATTGTTATATTATTATTATTATTATTATATATAAATATATATATATATATTATATTATATATTATATATTTATATATAAATTACTGGTCTATCTTTATAAAAATTCCATGCTACTTTCGCAGTGTATGTTAAAAAACATAATTTAATGGTAAAAATATATAAATTACTTTTAAAAGAAAAATAACATAATAACCAAAAAGAATATGAAAGTAAATAAAAACTGAAAAAATAAATAAAGAAATAATGATTATATATATTCATTATTTATTCATATATATAACACAATACACGTAAAACAATATAAAGCAATATAAAATGTGTTGCATTATTGTGTCCGGCTTTGGTTGAAGAGGCTGAATTTGCAGGCAATAAAAGTGAAGTGAGGACGGCATCACATTAAACGCTCGACTCTGAGCTTCAGCTGTTCACGGATGCATTATTAACACTCCAGTCTAATTGGAAATTAGAATTATCAGCCATCTCTCTTTTTTATATGCAAATTGACCCTAATGAAAAGGCGATCCTTTACTTCAGAGCAGGAGAGGGAGACGCTTCGCCGTTAGAGGATTCAGGGTGTCTAATTGGAGCCTCTCGGCCCACAGCGAACAAGAGTGTGTGTGTGTGTGTGTGACGAACATCTCTCACGCTGCTTTACTCTGTTATAAAACACCTCTTCTAGATGTGTGTGTGCATTATAATACCTGTGTGTGTGTCTGTGCTGTGTAAATATGTGCTCGGCGTGTGTGTGTGTGTGTGTGTTGTTTGCTCTCTGCAGTCTGGCGGTAAGGTCAGGTAAAGCGTCTTCAGAAAGAGGCTTATTAGAGAAAACGAGCTCCAGCCGTCGCTCCGGGAATCCACACGAGCCGCTTCAGATCAAACTTCTCGTGGCCTTTTGGTGTTTATCAGCACAAACGTCACGCCATACTGAGATTCAGACGTTTAGAGCGTGTTACGGGGCACGGCGGTCACGAAAACACACAAATATCATGGAAAATGAGTTTTCTCTGCTCTGAAATGTCATTTTTATAGTCATTTGCACAATAAGTATAAATACAAAAAGTCATCTAGTACAAAAAATTATTTATATTATGATGATTCATATTATATCGTAATTATAATTATTTTTATGCATACCAGTTAACATTTATTTGTAAACATTTACAACTATTTATTTAAAAATATTAATATATTCAGTTATTTTATTAGTTTTTTAATAGTTTTTATTTTCTTTGTTTTTTCAATTTAATTTTAGTAGTTTTGTGATTTTGTAATTTTTATTAGCTGTTTTTAATGTCTGTATATTCTTATTAATTTTAATTTAGTTTTAGTTATTTTAGTACATGAAGAAAATGATATCCTTTATTTAATAAATGTATATATTGTTTATTTTTGCCTGTCAATTTTTTGTTAGTTTTTATTTTTGTATTTGTTCTTTTTTTTAATTTCATTTTTGTTTTTAATTTTAGTAATTTTGTGGTTTTGTCATTTTTATTAGCTGTTTTTAATGTCTGTATATTATTCTTAATTTTATTTCAGTTTTAGGTATTTTAGTACATGACGAAAATGATATCATTTATTTCTTTTAAATTGTTTTACATTTTTCATTAGTTTTTATTTTTGTATTTATGTTCTTTTTTTATTTTTTTATTTAATTTTGGTTTTTAGTTTTGTGATTTTATCATTTTTACGAGCGCTGCACAACCGGTAAAAGTGGAAACTTGTTCGATGCTCTCGTTTGCTGAAACTCAGTCCTCTGAGTCTGAATTTACAGCAGTACGGTCTGGCGTTCGGCGTCTCGTTTCCTGTAAAATGTCCCGCCGGCCGTGGCAGGAGTCTGATGGAAGTGAGACCACACAGCGTTTCTGGAACAGCAGTCGCTGCTTTTCCATCGAGTGCGTTTTACGCTCAAACTAAGCAGCAGATTTGTGTTTGTGTGGAGCAGAAGCGGCTCATGAAGCGTCTGCTGCTGAGATTCAGTGCTGTCTGGAGGCCTTTTCTCATTTGCTCAATCAGTAGCACTTGTCTGGTTGCATATAAACGGCCTTAAAAACAAAATCAATTTACTTGAAAAGCAGAATTGCGTGAGATAATCAGCCTTGTTTTCAGAGAAAATATCTTCAATCAAGTTCATTTGTTTCATTGTGTTGTTTTGTTAAGCAGAAATCTCACTGGTCTTATTTTAGTATCACTGAGAAAGTATTTTTGTTAATATTTTGAACAAGTTTTTATTTTTGTGTTTATTTTCTTGTTTTTAATTTTAGTTATTTTGTTTTTTTAATCATTTTTATTAGCTGTTTTAATGTCTATGTATTTTTATTAATTTTATTTCAGTTTCAGTTAATTTAGTACATGAAAAAAATGATATCATTTATTTCATAAATGTATTTTTTTCCCTGTCAATTATTTAAATTATTTTTTTATTTTTTTATTTTTGTATTTATTTTATTTAATTTTTTTTTAAATTTAGTTTTTGTTTTTTTGTGAGTGCTTTTGTGTGCTTTTATAATTTTTATTAGCTGTCTATATTTTCTTATTAATTTTATTTCAGTTTTAGGTATTTTAGTACATGAAGAAAATTATATTATTTATTTCATAAATGTGTATATTTTTTATTGTTTTTTTTGGCAGTTATTTTAATTTTGTTATTTGTTTTTATTTTTGTATTTATTTTCTTTTTCAGTTTAATATTTGTTTTTAATTGTAGTAATTTTGTGTGATTTTGTCATTTTTATTAGCTGTTTTTAATGTCTATATATTCTTATTAATTTTATTTCAGTTTTAGTTGTTTTAGTACATGAAGAAGATTACATCATTTATTTCATGATTGTATTTATTTATTTTTTTTCTGTCCGTTTTTATTTTTGTATTTATTTTCTTTTTTTATTTAATTAATTTTTAATTGTTACATTTTAGCAATTTTGAGTGATTTTATTATTTTTATTAGCTGTTTTTAATGTCTATATATTCATATAAGTTTTATTTCAGTTTTAGTTATTTTAATACATGAAGAAAAATAATTTATTTCATAAATGTATATATTATTTATTATTATTATTATTATTATTATTATTATTATTTTAAATTTATTAGTTTTTATTTTTGTATTTATTTTCTTTTTTAATTTATTTAATTTTTAATTGTTACATTTAAGTAATTTTGAGTGATTTTATTATTTTTATAAGCTGTGTTTTAGGTCTGTATATTCATATTAATTTTATTTCACTTTTATTTATTTTAACACATGAATAATAAATGTATATTTTATTTATTATTATTATTATTATTATTTTAAATTTATTAAAATGTTTTTTTGTATTTTCTTTTTTTTTCAATTTTGTAATAAATGTGTGTGTGTGTGTGTGTGTGTATATATATATATATATATATTGTCATGTATTATTATTAGTATTTTTACATTTTAATAAATTTTTTTTTATTTCTAATTTAATTTTTAATTGTTAAATTTTAGTAATTTTGTGTGATTTTGTAATTTTTATTAGCTGCTTTTAATGTCTATATATTCTTATTAATTTTTTTTTCCAATTTTAGTTATTTTAGAAGTTTTTATGTTTATTTATTTATTTATTTATTTTTATTTTACATTTTCTTAGTTTTAATTTCAGTACTGTTTAACAGTAATAAGTAATAACAGTAGCATATTTTAAAGTAAATTGATCTTGGTTTAAGAAATGTTATATATTTTTACAGGGAAACAAGGCAAATAGTACAAGATGTTAAGATAGAAGAACATTAACATCATGATTTTCTGTAAATCTGCTTTAAAAACCTGCACTTGAAACCTAATCATATAAATGTGCAAGGTGAAAATAAGTGATGATTTTGAGAAAATGAGACTCATTAAATGTTGTGCATCAGTGTTTGCATCTCATGTGACACAAAACTAATGATTTCCCTTTTTACCTCTGTGTCTCTCTCTCTCTCTGTCTCTGTGTCTCTGTGTCTCTCGCAGGAAACTAAGATCGATTGTGTTCGCGTGGCCACTAAAGGTGGGTCTGTGTGAGAGTAATCAAGTGCACTGATTGAAACATGTTCCCTAAAGCCGAACAGCGCTGCCAGTGATTCCAGCATGTCTGCACAAATGACTGCGGCTGTGCTCCTGATGGAGAAACTCACTGCACACCCATCACTAACATACTGCATCTCTACACCATATCAAACACAATGCATTATGATAAACATAAATACGCTTTATTTCAGGCACATCTGATCAGATCAAGTGTTGAAATCACAGCAGATATAGAGCGCAACAGTCCGGAAGTCAAAATCCTTATTTTTCCAGATGTGAATTTATTTTTAAAGGTAACTTACGAAGACAGACCTACTTCGGTCATTAATCAGTGGTATTTTTTAGATAGTTGCATTTAACAGCAGAGTTCCTGATGGAAAAACTACATTTCCCATGATTCCGTGAGAAAATCTCCACCAATCAGACGATCAAAACAAGCGAAACGCAACAAAAAACTGTTGATCTCCCTTCTCTACGCTCTTAAACTGCTTATGTACATTATATAATATTACTATATACACAATCAACAGCTTTAAATCAAGTAGTTTTATATTTATTCTAATTTTTTTCAATGATTGTCATTTGTAATAAGTTTACAGTCTCAAACCTTTATCTTTTTGTCAGTTTTCAAGTAATTTTTTTTATTTAAAAAAAACAAAACAAATTAATATATATATATATATATATATATATATATATATATATAAAACAATATATATGATATTGCAAAATTATGATTTTACTCCAAAGTCAAAAAATTATATTTTGCATAAAGATTTAGCATTTTACCATAGCATACTATACCACTTAATAATACCATATTTTTTAAATAATGAAAAATAATAATAATAAATTATTAATAAATAAAATATAAAAAATTATATATATATATATATATATATATAAATAATTTTATTTAAAAAATAGATAATGTTTTTTATTTAATTTATATATTATGATAATATTTAATGACTACTTTTTATATCATAGTAATATTTGTTTTAATAACTGTTTGTTTGTAAATGCTATTTAGTAATGTCTTAAATAAGAAGAATTAACTTTAAAAGGAAAACAGAATTGCAATAGTTTAAAGTAATGTAAAATGTGTTTAATTGTCATGAAAACACAATGCTTAATGCTATTCTTCATGCTTTTAAAAATAGCTGTAATTGTCTTAATGCAAAAATAAAAATAAATATTAAAAATAAGTTATATTTTGCATGAATATTTTGCATTTTCTTTAAATTTAATTTTAATGCAAAAATTTAATTTACTTTGATATGATAGTAATATTTGTTTTAATAACTATTATATTTTGCATAAAGATTTAGCATTTTCCTTAAATAGCATAATTTTAAAAATAATTACAAATAATAATAATAATAATGATAATAATAAAATATGAATAATAAATAACATATAAAAAATAAAAATATCAATAAATAGATTTATAAAAAAAAATTATATTATAATATAATTATAATGCTTATTGCTATTCATGCTTTTAAAAATAGGTGTAATTGTCTTAATGCAAAAATAAAAATAAATATTAAAAATCAATTATATTTTGCATAAATATTTAGCATTTTCCTGAAATGTACTTTACTGTAATGCAAAAATAATGATGTTTTTAATTTACCGTTTATATGATGGTAATATTTGTTTTAATAACTTTAATTTATGCTTATTTATATTTTGTAATGTCTTAAAAACGAAGACAAATCAACTTCAAAAGTAAAAGAGGTGTGATTTCCTTAATGCAAAACAATAAATAAATGAAATCACACCTGAATCGTTCGTACGCTTTGATGCTCTTAAGTGGCCGGTGCTTAATCAGAATGAACAAAACACACTGTGATTGGGTCTCATTGAAAGCACAATCACCAAATGTGATGTTGAATAGCAGAAGTGAGCGCTGGACGGCTCTGAGGGGAATCATCTCACACGGCGAC
The DNA here is from genome assembly GCA_012976165.1 of Labeo catla. Classification (NCBI taxonomy): domain Eukaryota; kingdom Metazoa; phylum Chordata; class Actinopteri; order Cypriniformes; family Cyprinidae; genus Labeo; species Labeo catla. Next base: position 91,786 of record VONZ01001708.1, read on the forward strand.
AGATGGAGAATCGCTCCGCTGAAAACTGGATGGCTTCACGTACGGCGCCGGTGTTTTTGTGTTTTTTGACCTCTGGTGGACCGTTAGAAGACTTCGGCGGCAGTTAGCGAAGCGCGGGCCTTTTCTCGCCGCTGTTTGCGATTTAATTGAGCACAGATGGTGCATAATCTATTTTCCTGTCTACATGCCACGTCTCTAATGGTGTCAAGCCTGTTCGATGCAAATGAGAGTTGGTGGCTTTAGTTTCGAAGACGGTCGTGAACACCAAACCCATCTGACGCGCACAATCCTTTATTGTTTGTCCGAATTAAAATGGTTTTGCACGAGCTGTAGCGGTTGCGCTCTATACCTGTCGATCACGACACACATGAAGGGTAGATGTTTAGTGTTTTCCACATGCAGTAATTCACTGACCTTCAGTGTCCAGCTGTTTTTACTCACTGAGCATGTGAATAAAATCTTTCTGTCTTTCTCAAGCTCTTTTCCAAAGCCCTCGTGAGCCGCCGCTGCATCAATCTGAAATACAACCTCAAAGGTGGTGATCTGGAGCACTACATAGGCAGCACATCCACTAAGCTAACAATGCCATACTTGAAAAATAAGCACACAAATATTGGATGAAAGAGTCAATTCACAATGAGATTTGACTATCTGTATTAGTTTGTGGTCTTGAATGAAATATCTATAATCAAAGTTTCTCTTGATTTTTCTGCCAGTTTATATTCTGCCAGTGACTTTTCTGCATGTTATAGCCGAAATAAAAAATATTAGTTAAAGTAGAAATGTAATTAATGTCATAATTATAATAAAAAATCAAAATTGACATACTGGGTCATAATTATGAAGAAGTTATAATTAAAAGAAAAAAGTCAAAATTGATGTAGTACGTCATAATTATAAGATAAAAAAGTAACAATAGAGAAAAGGACAAATTATGAGATAAAAAAATCATAATTATGAGATAAAAGTCACTGATATGAGAAAAGGGTCCAAAATATATTTTGTCATTGAGAAAAAGCCAAATTATGGCATAGACGAGTCATAGTTACGAGATAAAATTAATAAATGTATGAAAAGAATCAAATTATGGCATGCTAAGTCATAATTGAAAAAACAAAACAAATTATGAAACAAAAAGTCATAATTAAGAAAAAAATTAATTATGAGATAAAAAGTCATAATTGAGAAAAATCTATTTATGAGATAAAAATCATAAACAGAAGAAAATGACCAAGTTAAGACATACTAAGTCATAATTGTGAGATAAAAAGCCATAACTGAGAAAAACAAAACAAAACAAAACAAAACAAAAATGAGATAAGTCATAATTGCAAAGAAATAAAATAGAATAATAATAATAAAAAAATATGAGATTAAAAAAAGATAATTTAGAAAAATCTAATTATGAGATAAAAATTATAAACAGAAGAAAATGATGGCATACGAAGTTACAATTGTGAGATAAAAAGTCATAATGGAGAAAAACTCAAATTATGAGATTAAAATCATTAATATGATACAATGACCAAAAATAAATAAATAAAAATGAATAAAAACTCAAAAGTGAAATATGTGAATACATTGGTAAAAATATTTTCATTTTTAAAAAATAATGTACATTTTTCAGTCGTAATTGTGAGATAAAAAGTCATAAGTGAGAAAAATCTAAATTATGAGGTAAAAAGTAATAATGTACTAATAAATAATGTAATTGTTTAGTATTACATAAATAGAAAAAAGGACCAAATTATGACATACTAAGTTGTAAGTATGAGATAAAGAGTCATAATTGAGAAAAATCTAATTATGAGATAAAAAGTCAGAATCATGAGTCACTGATATGGGAAAAAGGGTTCAAATTATGTGATACCAAGTCATAATTATAAAAAATATATATAATTATTAGATAAAGTCATAAATATGAGAAAAGGTTCCAAATGATGACATACTAAGATAAAATTATTAGATGATAAGTCATAATTGAGAAAAAGGTCAAAAGTATGACAAACTGAGATATAATTATGAGATTTTTTAAAAAAGTAAAAGAAAAAAGTTATGAAATACCAAGTCATAATTTTGAGATAAAAGTCATGATTATGATTAAAAAAGATTAATTCGTTTTTTATGACATACTAAGATATAAAAAGAAAACTTGCCTTGGCAACAAACTGAAAATTACTTTAAATTAACCTGAAATAAATAAAAACTAAAACTGAAATAAAGCAACATTTAAAAAATGACAAAAATGAAGAGACTAAAAAATGACAACGGAATAAGTCCTGTAGTGAGGTGCTGTGTGTGTCGGCGGCTGACGAGCGTCTGTCTGTCTGTCTCTGCTCTGCATTAATAACCCTACAGATGTAACGATGCCTCAGCGTGTGTCTGTCTCTCTCTCTCTCTCTCTCTCTGTGCATGTTGGGCTGGATCTCTTCTCTTGTTCTAGCTGCCATTATTGTGACTCAGCTCACCACGCCGTATGTGCGTATCGCACCCGCTGCCGGCGACAGCCAACTAACAGGTCAGAACTTCCACCGTCCACCTCGCTCTCTCTGTGTGTGCGCGCGTGTGTGTGTTCATGTCCAGATCAGATTTCACTCCAAAAAAACCCCCAATAAATTATATTATTATATTTATTATTTTATATATATATTTTTATTTATATTATTTAGTTTTTTATTATTATTATTATTTTTTTAATATATATTTTTTTTACATTTATGTTACTTAAAGACCTTTTAATGAGAATTATTGACCTAAAATATAAATAAAAATAATTAAAAAATCATAAAAATGTTTTAATTTTCTTGAAAATAATGTCACAATAAAAATAAATAAATATTTTCAATCAATATTGTTATGCTAAATATGTTATATTTATTTTAATTTTTAGAGTGAAATGTGAACTGGATTTTTTTGATGTGAACTGTTTGTGTGTCATTTGTTTATTTTTCATATGTGGTGCTGTATGGTATATTTGAATATTTCTTCCATGTGTATTAGTGTAAGGCGTGAGCGTTGTGTAAAGCGGCGTTTGTTGATCGGTTTTAGTTGTGAATGGATGCAGGTTGAAAAGGTAATTGAGGATTTTCAGGGTTAGCGTCTGTCTGATGAGCTTCATTTGATCCCTGCCGTTTGCTTCCTGTAGAAGGTCACTTTCCATTAGCTGAACGTGTGCGCGGCGAACGCACGCATTTACTGTGGAAAATAAACGGCGGAGCGGGAGTCGCTAAATTAGCTGCTTTTTATTCAGCGCCCAAGTCCGTCAAAGGAATCGATATGACCCCGGCAAACCCCGAACCCGACGCCGCGGCGTTTAGAATGCATGACGGCCACGTCCCTCACGAAATTACATTTCAATATTGACGTGTTTGTCGAACGGTCCCAGGTGACGCTCGTCTGCCACTGTGAGATGCAGGATTTGACCCGGCGCTGTGGTGTTTAATGCTGAAGTGGTGTTTCCACAGATCAACAGTAAAGAGAAAAATGTCTTGTTTTTTTAATTAGGTCGACCTGAGAAAACTCAACTACTGATCCCTTATTTAAACAGATTTAATCCGTCGATTGATCTCACTAGCACAGCCTAGCAACTACAGTCATGCTAGCAACTTCCTAATCATACCAGAAACATGTTAGAAACATGCTAATCATGACAGTACCGTGCTAACAACATGCTAGTAAGAGGCTGATCATGTTAGAAACATGCTAGCAACATGCTAATAACATACTTATCATGCTAGTATCTCCCTAATCATACTAGAAACACGCTAGCAATATGCTAGTAACATACTAATCATGTTAGCAATGTTAGTCATGTAAGAAACATGCAAGCAACATACTAATCATGTTAGAAACATGCTAGCAACATGCTTATAACATACTTATCATGCTAGTATCTCCCTAATCATTCTAGCAAATGCATGCTAGTAACATGCTAATCATGCTAGCAATGTTAGTCATGTAAGAAACATGCAAGCATACTAATCATGTTAGAAACATGCTAGCAACATGCTAATAACATACTTATCATGCTAGTATCTCCCTAATCATTCTAGAAATATGCTAGCAACATGCTAGTAACATGCTAATCAAGCAAGTGTGTAAGAAACATGCAAGCAACATACTAATCATGTTAGAAACATGCTAAAACAATACTAATAACATACTTATCATGCGTATCTCCCTAATCATTCTAGAAATATCAAGCAACATGCTAGTAACATGCTAGTAACATGCTAGCAATGTTAGTCATGTTAGAAACATGCTAGCAACATGCTAATAACATACTTATCATGCTAGTATCTCCCTAATCATTCTAGCAACATGTTAGTAACATGCTAACAATGTTAGTCATGTAAGAAACATGCTAGCAACATACTAATCATGTTACAAAGATGCTAGGAACATGCTAATAACATACTTGTCATGCTAATGTCTCCCTAATCATTCTGGAAACATACTAGTAACATGCTAATTATGCTAACAATATGTTAGTCATGCTAGAAACACACTAACAAAATGCTAATCATGTTAGTAACATGCTAATCATGTTAGAAATATGCTGGCAACATGTTAGTGACTTGTAAGTCATGCTAGAAACATACTAGCAACATGATAGTAACATGCTAATCATGCTAGCAAACATGCTAATCATGTTAGAAACATGCTAGTAACATGCTACTCATGCTAGTAGCATGCTAATCATGTCAACATCATGCTAATCATGATAGAAACAGACTAGCAACATGCTAGTAACTTGCTAGTCATGGCAGAAACATGTTAGCAACATGCTAATCATGCTAGTAACATGTTAATCATGTTACAAATGAGCTAGTAACTCGCTAATCATGCTAAAACATCTTAGCAACATGTTAATAACATGTTAGTCATGCTAACAAAATACTAATCATGTTAGAAACAGACTAGCAACATGTTAGTAACTTGCTAATCATGTTAGAAACATGTTAGCAACATGCTAATAACATTCATCATGTTAGAAACATGCTTGCAACTTGCTAGTCATGCCAAAAGCATGTTAATCATGTTACAAACAAGCTAGCAACATGCTAGTAATCATGTTAAAACATCTTAGCAACATGTTAGTAACATGTTAGTTATGCTAGCAACATGCTAATCATGTTAGAAACAGACTAGCAACATGTTAGTAACTTGTTAATTGTACCAAAAACATGCTAGCAACATGCTAATCATGCTAATAGCATGTGAATCATGCTAGTAACATGTTGATCATGCTAGCAACATGCTAATAACTTGCTGCTTATGCTAGAAACATGCTAGCAACATTCTAGTAACATGCTAATTATGCTAACAACATGCTAATCATGCTAATAGCATGTGAATCATGCTAAAAACATGGTAGTAACATGCTAATAATGTTAGTAACATGTTAGTCATGTTAGCAACATGCTAATAACTTGCTGCTCATGCTAGAAACATGCTAGCAACATGCTAGTAACATGCTAATTATGCTAGCACCATACTAACCGTCTAATGTATCTCTATAAAGTTGAAATCTTTAAGCTTTTACATCTGCTTTAAACTTTGTCTAAGCTTTCTCAAGCCGACCTGAAGTTTGTCTTGACAAACGATTTTATCCAGTTAAATCTCATGTAAACAGATTTCAGTGTTTGCGTGTTTGTTTGTGAGAGAGACTGTGATGGTTTCACCTCTGGTCATGTGAAGCGAGGCTGTTTATGCTGTTCTTTCTCCTCCTCGACCCCTCGCTGCAGCCCGCGGCCCGTCTTCAAACGCTCTCCCAGTTAGCAAATTTCCTTTGGCCCGGATCTGGCCCAAACCTACAGCTAAAGTGTGGCCCAGATTAGATTTTGTTCGCCGGGCCAAAACTGGCCCATATGTTTTTAGCCAGAACTGAACCAAACCAGAGCCATAACTCCGCCTATCATGAGCCATATAATACATTTTTATGTGGCCCATATATGGGCCTTATGTTTCATTTTAGTAAGGCTGAGTTCTCTTAAGACCTCACTGCCCTAATGTGGCCCACATGCGGCTGACTGTATATGTAAAATTTGTATTAACTAGAGAGTAAATCACACACTCAACAACAAAAATGTAAATAAAATAATTTACTTTTATTAGTGCAGTTTAAATGTGCTTCACAGTTATTTAGTATTGAGTTAGAATATTCTTATAAATATATAGCACATATTTAACATTACAATTTGAGTTGGAATCATTTTTTAAGAATATAAAACAAACACAATTAATATTCAAACCAAAAATTATGAAATTGACTCATTTGAGTTGGAATCAATTTTTAGGAATATTCAACAGATATACATTTAGCATTAAAAAATAAATAAATAAATGAACAAATTTGAGTCTGAACCAGTTTTTAAGAACAAATAGCATTGTTCAAACTTGAGTGTTCAGAAGAAAAGTGTTAGAGTTGCTTAAAAGTGTGTTGGTGTTAGTAATGCTGCAAACTGTCTAAAGGGGGTCAGCAATGCACTGTTGTTTATTCATTCTCTCTTTCCTCCCACCATCTCGTTCTCCAGACAGGTGCAGCCACTTTATACAGTTAATTTCAATGTCTTTATCTGAAGCCCTTCCAGTCAGGGGATTCTGCCTGACAGCACCTACAGTGAAGAGAAACATTTTGATTTTTAGTGTAATAATTATTATCAGTAGTACAAACTGAAAGGTAGACCTGCAGGATAACCAAATACATGTCATCTGAATTATATAATCAAGTTGTTACATTTTCAAATACATTTTCAAACTATACTAACTTTTTACTTATTACATATTATTCACACAATGGCAACATATTATTCATGTTTATCTCATGAATTCTTTTTCATCTTTAAAATTTTCTTTCCTACTGCTAATATAAAGTCTTCAAGTTTTGTGGACATTCACACAAACACCATTTACTAGGCTATACTTATCTCCTGGGGATACAGCATTTGACTTGAAATACAAAAAATATTAAAATTTTAAGTATTTTAAGTATTTTCTCAACATTGCATCAAGTACTGATGAACGGCGGAGTCATGGCTCTGGTTTGGTTCAGTTCTGGCTAAAAACATATGGGCCAATTTTGGGCCGGCGAACAAAAACTAATCTGGGCCACACTTTAGCTGTAGATTACGGCCAGATCCGGGCCAAAGGAAATTTGCTAACTGTACATCTATAGAAAGCTTAACATGCTGTCGATCATTTGAGTTTTGAAAACTGCTTAAAATGGTTAAAAAAAAAAAACGGGACTATGAAATCGGGATTACTACGTTACATCAAAGCCCTTTTTAAGAAACGTAAGATGATTTTTCGAATGGCTTCAACTGTTATCTTTTATGGCAAGACAGCCTGTATGTTTTATCACACCACAGAGCAGTGAAAAACACTCAACACGTGAAAAATGCTTTATAAACGTTTTCACAAATCAATCTCTATCTAAAATAAGTGATTTTGTATTAACCCGGATTGCGTGATTATTGGAATCTGTCGGAGGGCTGCGCAAACATCACATTTAACAAAGAAAAATGATATAACTCGACGCTTTTCTCAATGAAACAAATAACTAAACATCTAATAACTACACATGTTTACACAAAATCATAAATATTCAAATAAAATTACTTTAAAATGGCAAAATATCCCTTACCTGAAGCACTTGTGTGACGGAAAATCCGTGAGGGAATTGCCGCCTTTTGGTCAAATTGACGCGGTCGTCATAGCAACCGAGGTGTGGCCTGCCGGACATCAGCCAAACTTGATGTGTTTTCCAAGTGTAATCCAAATGTTAGACAGAAGTCGATGTTCACCAATGTCAGCCATAGCTAAACCTTACTTGGTTCTAATGTGTTTGTTGTTATCTGGACCATATACCTTAAAAGGAGCTGTGAACCAAGCAATGATTTCCCGCAAATTTTAAACTTATGGCAAATCATATACGGTAACAATCTGGCCCATATCTGTTCAGCCATGCCATATGTAAGCCATATGTGCCAGCTATCGGCCACATTTGGCCCAAACGTTCTTGCTATCTGGGTCTCTCTCGCCTCCGTCCACACTGAACAAACTCAGACTCCACAATGTAAATGAGCGTCATGACAAAAACAAAATCCTAGAGAGATTTATGCGCTTATGCTAATAATCATGCTCAATTTCTGGTTTCGTTTTCGGTCCAGATCTCCTGCGTGCTTTTTGATGATCTGCATAATGAGGCTACAACATTTAAATCGAAGTCGATTGTGTGGAAACATATTTTCACCACATGAGGGAAAAATCATGCTTTGGTAAATCAAATTATGAGGCAGAAAAGAGTCAAAATTGTGACATGACAATAAATCATGATTATGAGATAAAAATCATCATTCTGGTTTAAAAGTAACAGTTATGAGATTAAAAACTTTGAAACATTGCTGGCATGAAAAGTTTAAAATACGAGGTATAAAGTCCAAATTATGACATGCTAAACAATAATTGAGATAAAGAGTTCAAAAGTGGAAATTATGAGATAAAAAGTCAAATATGGTATAAAAATCAGTTGTGAGATAAAAATAAAAATTGGCCTAAATCAAAATTATGAGCTGAAAGTCATAATTACAAAATTAAAAAATTGTAATTATGATAGAAAACTTGGAAAATATGAGATACAAAGTCAATTATGGCAAAAAAAATCATCTAAACTGACGTAAGTCAAACTTATGAACTACAACGTTGAAATTATGAGATAAAAAGTTTAAATTATGACATAAAACTGGAAAAATATGAGATAAAAATAAAAAAAAGGCATAAAAACAATCATAAGATGAAAATCTAAACTGACTTAAATCAAATTTATGAACTACAAAGTTGAAATTATGAGATAAAAAAGTTTAAATTATGACATAAAACTGGAAAAATATGAGGTAAAAATAAAAAAGGCATAAAAACAATCATAAGATAAAAATCTAAACTGACTTAAATCAAATTTATGAACTACAAAGTCGAAAATATATGAAAAAAAGGTCCAAATTATGACATAAAAAGTTGAAATTATGACAAAAATTCAATTATGGCATGAAATAATTAATGACATAAAATCCAAATCGACACAAGCCGAACGTAGGAGCAAAAATTTCATAATTATGATGTAAAAAAGTTGCAATGACATGAAAAGTAAAAATTAAAAAATTCATGAGATAAAAAAACCCTTGAAGTCATAATTATGAGGTAAAAATGTAAAAATTTAACAAACAGTCAAAGTTTAGAGAAAAAGTTTACATTATGGCATAAAAACAATTGTGAGATAAAATCCAAATCGACCCAAGTTGAACTTATGAGCAAAAAAAGTAATTATGATATGAAAAGCTGAAATTATGACATAAAAGTGACAAAAATGACAAAAAGTCAAAATTGACATAAATGACATATGACATAAAAAGTCATAATTTTGAGATAAACAGTTGAAATTATGACGTGAAGTAAAAATTGAGTCAATTGTGATTAAAAGTCATTATGAGATTAAAAAGAGAAACCTTGAAATTATGACAGTTATAATTGGGATAAAAAGTTAAAATTCTGACGGAAAGTCAAAATTATGATAAAAAAAAAAAGCTGAAATTATGACATAAAAAGTCATAATTTTGAGATAAACAGTCGAAATTATGATGTGAACAGTAAAACTTAAGTCAATTGTGATAAAACTCATTATAAGATAAAAAACTTATTTTGACAGGTATAATTATGAGATAAAAAGTAAAAATTCTTACAGAATTTAAAAGGTAAAAAGTTATGACATTAAAAAGTGGCATAAAAACAATAATGAGATAAAATTAAAATTAATACAAAGTCAAACTTATAAGCAAAAATTCATAATTCTGATTCATAATTCTGATATAAACAGTTGAAATTATGGCATGAAAAGTAAAAAAAATTAGTCAGTTGTGATAAGTAATTATGACATAACAAATTGAAATAAGTTATAATTGAGACAAAAAGTTAAAATTCTGACAAAGTCAAAATTATGAGATTAAAAAGTTGAAATTATGATGTAAAAAGTAAATTATGGCATAAAAAACAATAATGAGATAAACTTAAAATTAATACAAAGACAAACATAAGCAAAAAAGTCATTATGATTTAACAAAAAGCTGAAATTATGACATAAAATTATGTCATAATTTTGAGATAAACAGTCGAAATTATGACGTGAACAGTAAAAATTTTGTCAATTGTGATAAAAGTCATTATAAGATAAAAAAAATCTTGAAATTATGACAGGTATAATTATGAGACAAACTCTTTAATTTAAAAGGTAAAAAGAAAAAGAATTTAAAAGGTAAAAAGTTATGGCATTAAAAAGTCAATTATGGCATAAAAACAATAATGAGATAAAATTAAAATTAATACAAAGTCAAACTTATAAGCAAAAAACTAACATAATTATGATATAATAAGCTGAAATTGACATAAAAAGTCATAATTCTGAGATAAATTACAAATAACAAGATGAGAAGTCACAATGACAAGTTTAATTTATGGCATTGCAATTCATAGGTATGAATAAAAAGTCATAATTGTCATCATTTCGACTTCATAATTATGATTTACCACACCATGAGTTTTCTCTCGTGTGTCAGAAATGGGCCTGTAGCTGTGTGAGTATCTGCTGGGAAGCAGTTGGTTTGTTGTTGTTTGTTGTGAATCACCTGCGGCAAAACAGAAGCTCGAACCCAAACACGGGAACCTGCTCGTCCGTCACCACGGCAACGGCAGCCCATAGGCCCGGCTGATGGATGTTGTCGGGCCTTGATTGAAAAAGCGTCGCTGGCAGGAGGAACCGATCGGCGGCCCGGCTCAAATGAGCGTCGCGTCCGCGCTATTTTTCATCCTCTTCTCATTTAGTGCTGGAAATTGATATTTCATCGGGCACACGCTCGACACGCATCACATTATACAGTAAACAGGCAAACGCGCTCGCTCTGTTTCTCTCTGACCTCTCGTACGCTCGCTGTTCCTCCACAACTAGAGCTGCTTTCAGTCCATTTAGAAAGTGATATTGCTCAGATTTTGCTCTTTATGGTTATGAGTTCTCAGTTATGTTTCAGTAAACTTTGTCTCAGATGTTGCTTATGAGAAAACAAAAGCTGTGGGAAGAAAAAGATCAACTAACTTGATTAATCGTCTGCTAATACTAACCGTTGTTATTAACAACCGCACACAATCATATAAATCTTATTTGACTCATTTCCTGCCAGTGATGTTTTGTCAATATTTACAGTATGTCTGTTCGTCCTCATGTGTTGTATTTTCATCATATGATCACAGTGACTCATTTCAGCCCCGATTGTCCAAACTTCCTGTTCCAGGTGCCGCGACCCGGAAGCCTGATGCCGTGGAACCCGAGAAACAGACGGATCACACGGTGAAGATCGCCGGCGTCATCGCTGGCATCCTGCTCTTCGTCATCATCTTCCTCGGCGTGGTGCTGGTCATGAAGAAACGGTAAGAGAGCTTCACTTCTGTTCAACAATATTTAATCTGATCTCATTAACATGAATCTGCTGATTTACATGAAATTCTGTTTAATTCCTTTAAAGCTGAAGTGAGTCATTTAAGCTCCACTGCACTCCCACCATCTGTCTGTCAAACAGATAGCTCCGCCCCCAAACACACATCATTGGCTTAGAGTGTAAAGTCTACATAAAAAATCTAAATGAGATTAAAAAAAAATATGTATTGCATACAAAGTCATGATTATGAGATAATAAGTAGTAATTATGACATGAAAAGTAAAAATATGATAGTAATTGCATGATAAAAAGTTTACATTTATAAGATAAAAGTTACAGTTGTAACACAAAAGTGTCAGTTATGAGATAAAATGTCATAATTGTGACAGCCATTATTATAAGACACAAAGTTGAAATTATGACATGAAAAGTCAAAAATATAATAGTTGCATGATACTGCATTAATTGACATTATGACAAATAGTTACATTTATAAGAAAAAAGTTATAGTTGTAACATAAAAGTGTCAATTATGGGAAAATGTCATAATTGTGACAAAGTCATTATTATAAGATACAAAGTTGAAATTATGACATGAAGAGTCAAAAATGTGACTTACTAATCCTAAAAAGTCATAATTATGAGATAAAAAGACAAAATTATGACATGAAAAGTCAAACGTAAAATAATTGCATGATACTGCAATAATTGATATTATGACAAAAAGTAACATTTATAAGATAAAGTTACAGTTGTAACATAAAAGTATCAATTATGAGATGAAATATCATAATTGTGACCAAGTCATTATTATAAGATTCAGAGTTAAAATTCTGACATGAAAAGTCAAAAATATGATAATAATTGCATGATAATGCTATAACTGAAGTATCATTTATAAGATAAAAGTTACAGCTGTAACATAAAAGTATCAGTTATGAGATAAAATGTCATAATTGTGACATAATTGTAAGATACAAAGTTGAAATTATGACATGAAAAGTCAAAAATGTGATCTACTAAGCATAAAAAGTCATAATTATAAGATAGAGAGTCAAAATGATGACATGAAAAGTCAAAAATAATACATACTAAGCAACAAGTGAAATATGACAAAGATAAAGTAATAATTGTGACAGTATAAATTATGAAAAAATTCATAATTGTGACAACTGAGATGAAAAGTCAAAATTTAGATAAAAAGTCGAAATTATGGCAAAAATAGAAATTATGAGATAAAAACTGACATGAAAGTATAAATTTTGAAATAAAAAGTAAATTGTGACAAAAGATAAAAAGTTGAAACTATAAAAATATATGATACTAAGCAATACTTGAGTGAAGAAGTTGAAATTATGAGATAAAAAGCCTTAGTGGTGACATAAAAAGTCATAAGACAAAGATATGAGATAAAAGTCAAAATTATGATATACTAAGCAATAACTGAAATAAAAAGTATGACAGAAATATACTGTATTGTTACTATATTACTATGTTATTATGAGATAAAGTACTAATTATGACATATAGTCATATTTATGTCATAATTATGACATATAAATCAATTATGAGATACAAAAGTCGAAATTATGGATTAAAAATTAAAAAATGAAATATATAAAAATAATCAAAATTATGATATACCAAGTCATAATTATGAGATAAAGTACCAATTAATAATTTTGACAAAAGTATAAATTATGAAATAAGTACATTGTGAAGAAAGTCAAAATTTTGTAATGTAAAGTCAAAAATATGAGACACTAAACAATATTTGAGTGAAAAAGTTGAAATGATGAGATAAAAAGTCATTATGGTGACAAGTCATAATTATGAGACAAAAAGTTGATGTCGAAAATATGAGATAAAAAGTCATAATTGTGGGCTGAAAACGTGAATAATTATGAGATAAAAGTATGCAGCGCTGCACTCGCACCGTGTCAGTCAACTGATAGCCCCGCCCCCAGACTCACATCATTGGTTGAGATTGTTTTGAAAGTGTCACACTGTTGATTGAAACTGCCGTCGATTCACTTACAAGTACGTGTTTGAACGTGGGATAAAATGAGTCACTTCAGCTTCAGAGAGCTGTTGTATTGCTGCTGTATCGTACAGAAATCTTCCCATGTCATGGTACCATCCAATGTGCCCATGAACACATGAAAGTCAAATGAATCTTTGCTGATCTTCTGTTCGCTTTTCAAACGGCCCCTTTTGTCAGCTGAACACAGAATAATTGATTTGATCGCTCTGATAAGCACCATTACACGGTTTGCGGCACCAATACATGCCGCCTGATGAAATATTAATTTTTCTCTCCCCGCGCCGCTCTCAAACAAACGGCGGCGCTTTAATGACCCGGCGACGGGAAACAGCGCAAATATTTTCCGAGCTTATCTCGAGCGGGAAGAATAAAAAAGCGAAAGAAAAGCAAGATAAGAGAGAAAATTTGATGAAAGGCGTTTTTTTTTTCAAAGAGACGCCCAGGGCGCGTCGCTCCGGGCGAGTTTACATTAGATCCGTCCTCGGCTGGAGTAAAAACCCCGGCGTTTAGATTCAGAGCGCGTTTCCGCTGGTTTCAGATGTAAATTGCAAGCAGGGCCGAGTAAATATGTTTTTAATGAGAGTCATTACGTTCTCAGAATAAGGGTATTTGTCTCTATTGATTTTGCTGTTGAGCCTCAAAATGGCCAAACATTTGAAGAGGGATGCCTTCATTTTGCTGACGGGGCGATTTCCGTCGGATCGTTTGTATGCGTCGGCCCGGGCCGGTTTTAGCATAATGACCTTGGCGTCGCATGTTAAATCTCAGAGTAATTTGATGGGATCCATATCCACAGACATCAGTAATTGAGTCAGGACCGAGTTCACTATTAGAAGAGACAACTAATAAACTTAGAGCGCTAGAATTGCTTCTGCAGCTCGCGTTTGGCGCGGAATTAAAATCCCGAGCCCCAACTCGGCGCTCCTGCCTGCAACGAGAGCTAATCAGCCTGTTTCTAACCGCTCTCTGTCCTGTCCTCTCTGTCTCTCTTCACCCTGTTCTAGACCTTTGTTGCGAATGAAAATGAAGCTGTGAGAGATTGAAGTGCAGCCTCATTAATGAAACACAAGCTGAATGAATTAGTGTAAATTGTTCTTGCATAAATGATGAGTGCGGTCGATTAAATGCAAGCTTTTTTGTGTGTGTGTGAGAATGGTTTGCACAGAATTACTTCTGCTTGCGTTTCATGATTGAGGTCTAGTATTGATCGATATTTGTCCAAACACTGAAAACTGACATTTTCACACATTGGGCCTCATTAATAAAGCACAAGATTAACATTTTGCATTCAAAGAATAAGTGCAGTTTAATTAATAAAGCATTCATCTAAATACATTTGTGTAAATTTGTGTTTATGCAGCTGTTCTTGCATAAATTGTTGCATTTAATTAAGTGCAACTATGTATATAGGAGTAGTTTAATCAGGAATGTGTTCTGCTTTTCGTGAATGAGGTCTAGTGTGACATACTGTTATGTTTAATGTAGATTATTTAGCTGACAAAACATTCATTTTTCTCCTGAAATTAATGTCAGTTTCTAGACAAATTTAGTAAACTAAAGACTCCAGAAAACACTTT